>JAOXYB010058735.1:0-10890 GCA_028565635.1 Phoronis ovalis
GCCTGGCACAAAAATTCGTGACCCCCCCCTGTTTGCACCAACCCCCCCCCTGTGGTAATTTCTGACCAGTCCCTTAGCTGATGTCTTTAACAATTTCAAAGAACACAGCATAAACACCATTGTAGTTTATGTTGCTTATAACTATACAAATGGCATTATGACATGTTAATCAGAAATGGAAATTTTAAAGATTTTTTGTGAATTGAAGATCAACTCGCTTAATGCTTGCCCTCTAAGTATAATCCAAGGAATTAATTAAAAGGTATTGCCTAACTACTTTATTAAACCTCACTATGGAACCTCACTAAACAAATTTGCAAACAATTATAATGATTGGTAATGTATAAGAAATTATGAACCAGCTAGCCATAAAGGTACATTGTGCATTCCATTAAAAATATATTTGAACACTTTGTAGTAGGTAATGTACTTTTTAAATTAAATTTGTATTATGCTAAGGCAGTATTACATATAAAGGCATAAAACATCTAACTATACTCAGTATCTCAAAATGTTTTGATGATTTATGACTTGATCTGTAATACTGCCATAGCATAATACAAATTTAATTTTAAACTTGCAATAAATGTCATACCTAACACTAGTGTTCTGCATTATTTAATAAAGCGTTCCCTGTGCTTTATCATATATTGCATAAACATCCAATTCCTGTTGATACATATTTTCATAAAGGCAGACTGAATATTTTGTAATATATATTACATGAAGACATATATTAAGTAAATAGTTTTTACACTAAGAAATAATATTAAATTTGTGATTAATCAGACTTATTCAATTAACACAGCAGTAAAAGTCTTAAAAGAAAGAATCTTTGTTATCCTCCCTTTTGTATTTTTCCATCTCAATGTTACTTTTGTCATTCAGCACTGTGACAGTTGTTTTCTGTTGCTTCCCTTTGAATATAACTATGTATAACAGTTTTGAAACAAAAGCAAGTGCATCAAACATTGTCAGGACAGAAACACCGCACCAGAACCCAAAAGAACCTCCTGTGGACGAGATAGCACTCCATGTACTGTAGCTAGGTTCTTCTGTACTAAAGCTCTCAACAGTACTATCATGGAAAACATTCACTCGAGCAAAATTTTTGTGAACGAAACCGTTTTCTAACATATATCTTAATGGATGTTGTGTGAACGCACAATATGCCTGCGTTTCATTTTGTGTATAAACATACTTGTCTAAAAAAGTAGCCTGTAGACTATCTCTTGGCCAGTATGACATAGATATCTGTGAATGGTATATCATCTCTGAACACGGTAATTTGCAATTGCATTTGTCTGCATTAAAGTGTTTCTGGGCATTCATCTCACACTTCAATTGTTCTGTGAATTTCTCCAGTGTGCAGTTTTCAATGGAGGAAACAGTTCCACAGAAAGTACTGTTAGAATGTCTGCTTGGGAGTTCAGGACTTTTGCAACCACATTCTTTTAGTATATAGTCTTGTTTGCAAAAGCTCAAACAAGTATTTTTATTATACTTGTGTGTAGTGTTGTATATGTTCCCTGAATCAGTGCAATTTGACTCATAAGGTGCCTTCAGACGGGTTATACTAGTAGGTCGAATAGCAATTGAAGTTGAATAGCCAGGCATCACATTAATGGCATTTTCCTTGGGATTGGGCATGGATCCAGCAGGGTGTGTAACAATTACAAAACCTACTGCACTATTGGACTTGCCTTCTGCATAGTTAAACGAATACATCAAATTTGGATCAAAATTATTATAATCAATATGAAAAGTATCCGCATACAAAATCAGGGACAACCCACTTTCAACACCAATATTTTCCTGGATGTTCTGGTTGATACTGTTATAAGTGTAACAGTATCCATATTCAGGATGTAGGAATCTTGTGAAGTTATCCTCTGTGCATACATTATCACCAAATTTACAATGCATGATCAGATCTTGGAATGCATAGGCTACTTCTTCTATTACTTCTGGCGGTGAGTTTTCATATGCTAAAGTCACAGTACCATCGTATCGGTTGTTTGTTTCAATTAATTTTAAGTCTGCACTTGTCATATTACACTCTTGCAAAATCATGTTATCATAGTGTCCTGTTACCATTTGCTCTAAAAACACTTCCTGATACACAGGCTTAAGGTTACAGATACTGACACTAGGAAATGGCTTTCTTGTAACAGTTTTAACTCCTGATTTTATCTCATATGGATAGCTGTAATATTTGGTTATAGCCTCAATAGCACCATTGATAGACCATCCAATTGCAGCAAGCAAAAACAGTACCTACAAATATAAAAACTTGATCATATATTCACAGACTATAAAAAATCAGGGCTATGCAACGAACAAACAAACTCTGTATGTTTTTAAACTAAAATGTGTCCAAAAATAAAGCAGTCTTCTTGCAAAATATTTTTTGTCTATAATAGTGGGTTGATTTGTAACTAGAATATTCTATGATTATATAGTAAAATGCTATAATAAATATGTTCTTCATTTTGGAAATTACTTCTGTGGCGAGTACCATTCAATACCACTTAGAACTATAAATTTCATGTCAAATTTGGACAGTTACATTAGAAGTTAGAATTTATACATTTTTGAAATACCCTAGCTGAAAGATTATGAAAATTTGCATCTACTATCTAACATATGATTATGTAATCAGTAAGGTGGGTAAAAACTCGCAAATTTCGAAAACATATTACTTCTGCAATCAACAGCCATGCAGATACAAAGCTATGAACATTTACTTTGAGATAAACATTTTACAAAATTTCATTTAAATTTAACCAGTACTATCTGAGAAAAACTTCACACAAGAACAAGTGCAATAACTATATACTTAGGTAAATCTGATTCCAACTTTGTTGTTGGAAACCATATTAAGTTATCCTGAATGGTACTAGCCACCTCCAAATGACTTTCAGAAAGGTTGTTTTTTATGAATCATTAAAGTGTTCAGTCTCATATCCATTAAATAATCTATATGATAACTTTTAATATTTTTCAGCACAAAATTTTTTATACTACTAACTAACTTAAATTGTTAACTTTAAAATTGTTATGACCATACCATGAAAACTCTAAACCATATGTACTGGTTTGGTTTGACAATTTGAAACATCCCATGACATGTTGTTTCCTCACAAAATTGTTTTACCTCCTTCTTGAGTTTATCTTTTTGCATCTTGAAATGAAATTCGTATTGCCTTGTCTGAACCAGATTTACTAAAAGAAAAGAAACTTCATGTTGTAGTCAAGAACCCTTTTATCAGTACTTAATCAAACTACAAACTGATGTCATACTTTTAGTAGGTACTGACATCAGTTAGAATGTGTTTGTCTGCCATATGACTATGTATTCAGTAAGTTGGTAAATTGAGAATAAAAACCATATTTTTGAAAACAAAAGTTTCTCATATTTTTGGTATTATGCCGAGTTCAAAAGTTACAGCTCCTTAAATTTCTAAATGTTAGAAAATATTTGTTCAGACTGAAGGACACCATCAAAGAACAGAGCAAAACTTCTGGGACTCTTTGTTTAGTTTGGCCAAGTTAAAGCTTTGTATCTACATATTTAGTATATTAGCATATGTTTATGTGGTTTGCATTTGAATTTTTCTTTAAAACAAGTGAGTTTTAATCAAAAACTGCCCCTTTACTGAAAACATAATCATATGGCAAAAAATGTAAGCCTTTTGCACAAAGTATACTTTTATTTAATAGTCTAGCTTACCTTTTATTTAATAGTCTTACCTTTTTATTTAGTTATCCCAGTATTGATTTCAAGTAGGAACAAATGTGGCATAATACTAACAATAACCACCTTAAAACATGTGCTATTCTTTAACAATGTTTACATGCAGATTCCCATGTAAGAAAGTACACCTTTTAAGTTAATATATGCACACCAGACTTCAACAGATTTTTGGCTTTGTCAAGTGATACCTTAAGTTTTAATTCTGGCACATAATTAGACATGATTGAAGATTAATCATGTAATTTCTCCAGAGTATACAAAAGTCATGTACCTATTCTCTCATAGCAGGGTTTTAACTTAATTAATACATTAAAAATTTAATGAACCCATTAAAACTGCATGAAAAAATTGAAATCAAAAGCCAATTTTTTTGTTTTTACATGTTTCTGTACGCACAAAAATTACAAGCTTCAGTTTAGACATTTATCCAGTTCGAAACTCCTTGAAATCCTGTTTGAAGTTTTCTGAACTAAGTTTGAACTTTTATAGTTTTCTTGTACTGTATAGCACACATTGTATTGTATAAGCCCTTTTGATCTATAATCCTGTTCATTCCACTAAAATGGATTTCACAATTGTCCAATCCTGCAGTTTGTATTCCCTGGTGAACACATTCAATTAATTTTAATCACTGTACTTGAAAATACTTCAGTAATTCCCTTATGATTAGCACAAAATTACATTTACAATAAAGTATTCATATTTTTCCACAATAGCTTAATACATATTTGTATCTGATGTACATTCTAAAAACAACTGTCACCTTATTTGCTAAAAGCTTGATAAATATCTATCTTTAATGTATACCATACATTACCCACATGATTGAAAAAAATACCACTTCTACTATTATAACACAATTGATACAAATCGAAATGTATGCTATAGAATCAAACGGTTAATTGCAAGGTATCTGCCTACTTGTTTATTTTCTGTTCTCTGTACACTTAATTAGATTAAGGAATCAGTTTTAGCCAATGTCTGTCAGTTGCTGATTTGTATCACATATAAAAAAATTTAGTAGATCGATAAATAAATTTCTAGTCAAACGATTTACACATGCATGGTCTGGGAGGCATTTATTTCCTAGAAATAAACACGAAAACACACTTTTAATTGCGCCACTCACTTACGGGTAGTGACTGACACATATTATAACTAATAACTTGTGTTTATTTAACCAAAAGCTGCATCATTTACAGATAAAGTAGGAAATAAACAATAACTAATATTATTTGTTTTATATGGTCAACTTTTTTTATTTCTTTCCTCATTTGGATAGCCCATTCTTTCAGTGTTTATTCTTGGAACTTGAACCAAAAAGCAACAGCAATTAGGTTTCTGTATCACTAAGATTCTCATACCACATGGTATTTCTATAAGACAAGATTTGTGAGCTGAAATTAGGTATCTCTACTGAAATGGTCTGGGAGGTCCGGCTGAACAAGCAGACAGCGAAACCCAGGTTAATGTATGATACATCACAAACAGTACAAAAACTACCATTCTGTGCTATATCTGATGATTACGTTAGCAACAGAAACATTGAGCATGAAACTGAATAGATGATATCCCTTGTTGCATCAGGAGACAATGATTGCACAACTTGATCTAATTAGGGGCTAAAGTAGCAATTTCGTAAATAATTACGATTTTCGTAACTTTGTAAAGATACTTACGCGAGTGTTAACGTTTATGATTTTTTCAGAAAACATATTTAGCGTCCATAAGTCTGGATTTATAGAAGTGTAATGCTAGGATGTTTCCACTAATTCCCTCGCAAGCCAAGTGCTTGAAACCCTGGCTGGAGGTCTGTTAGCGCCAACAATATACCAACTATTACATGATTTTTTATTTTCTAGTGAAAAAACACCTAAATTTCAGTGTTTTCTTTTTTCTTGTGTTTTGAGGAAACTGCTGAACTTGTTAGAATTTGCTAGAATTCGTTAGAACTTGTTAACGTTCATTAGAACTTCAATACCTCATATTCGTTTCTAATGAATTGAACTTGTTAGACTAACGAATTGAACTCTCTGGATGTTGAAAAGAACAAATATGGTAAAATTCTGGCTGACCTTTGTCAATCATCACAACTTAGAATACTCAATGGCAGAACAAATTGGGATTTGGTACTTTCACTTGCATAAAAAATAAAGTCAAGAGCACTTTTTCATAACAACATTGTTTCAAAACTATTACAGCCAGATAATTATACTTGCTATTTTTCCTAGACTGACCTCAGTCCCTTTTGGGCGTTTTTAAACCTTATTCATTTATAACTTGTCAAAATTTTCTTGTTTTTTAGTTTACACCATAATTTTTACCTAGTATCAAATATTAACCCAGTATCAAATATTTATCCAGTATCAAATGTACACCCAAAGGGTGTTCTGCATATATACCAACATAGCATATATTAAATAAAGCAAGTATTGATACTTTTTAGGGACTTACATGATTTTTACTGCTCATATGTGTAATATTATACAACTAAATATTATGATATTTTACAATAAATGATATTACAGTAATCATATGCAGAAAACAGTCTGGACTACAGACTATATTTTTCCATGTGCAGGACTTTTACACATTTTAGCGATCTTTCTATGTTATCTCTGATGCTCACTGCTGGTAACTGATGAGAAACATGGAAATATACTGGAATCTTGTATGCGAATAACACACAAGTTTATTTGATAAAGATTCAGTATGCAGATTTCAAAAGATACTAGCTAGCCAAGATATACATTTAAGAATAAAAGCAATTTTGTATTACAGGATTGGTAATGATGTTGAAAATTTGGTAACTACACTAACCAATATTTTACAACACACAACGAAAAAATCACAGAAATGGCATGATATAAAATATTGCACTGTGAAAAAAGAGCTTGCAGCAGCTAATACTTTATACAAAAGAAATCTAAGTTGTAAAGTTGTACAGCATAAATATATTAACATATTAAGTACTATAAAGTTCAGAAAATAGAAACGACAAGAGTACAAACGGGTTCTCATTAGAAAATTAAATGTAATTAAAGATGAAAACCCACAAGGAAATTACTAAAGCAACTACAGAATCAACCAAACGATAATAAAGGATGTAAAACAGATCCTGAGGAAATTATAGATCATTTTAAACAGTGAAATAAAAACATGGAAAATGTAGGCAAAGTATTTACTAGATGTTTGACTGAACTTGAACACAATGGTGTGAATTTAATTGATCTAGATTACGAACTTTAAAGTAAGTAATAGTGAAATCCATAAGCACATTACACAACTTAAATGTGGCAAATGACCTGAACAGATCAGATCAGTAATGAGATATTAAAATGTAAAAGATATTTCCTAGTACCTATAATTAAAGAGAATTACAATAAATGCCTGGTACTGGGAACATTCCCAAAACAGTAGAATAAAGGAATGATAGTGCCAGGCATTTATTGTAGTAAAATAATATGCTTGAACTATGCTAGTAACATTAGACCTTTGACTAAATGTGTGTACTTAGCATTTGAAAGAAGAAAATCAAGCCATATTACCAAAAAATATTTATGTTAACAGTTTAAGAATAAGCATTGGTGATATATTATCTGTTGTTTAGTCATATTATATTCAAAGTTGTTTTATATTGTAGTCTATAAATGCTATATAAAATGGGATATTGTAGATGTTAGCATAGCATTTAGCATTGCCAAAGCCATTGTAACTGTGTGCTAGTTGCAAAGATGGAACAATAAATGGTAAATGATGTTGCATATCCACTTTGTCTCTACTGCAACTATTGCTGATAATTTTTATGTTATAGTGGAAGTGAATGGGATAGATTTCTTAAAGCCTCTATGTTCAACGAAATAGTTCAGCTGTTTGGCAAGGAGAAAATACCTGCAGCATTTAGTATATGGAATCGCCACCAGGTAATAAAAGCAAAGTCATGTCATCTTATTGGTAGAAGTTGTATAGTTTTTTTAATGCACTTTGTTAGTTTATGATGCTATTGAATTGGTCATATTTATACTTTTATTTATTGTGGGTGTTATTAAATAGCCAAATAAAACAAACAAATCATTTTAGTGTTTTGTCCACAAATACAGGTGAAATGCATGTTTACTGTGTTATTTGATTTCAGTAAGCGAACATTAAAGTCATGCAAACCTGAATATATATATATTATTTTATTTAAACGTTGCTGCTAGCGTTCTTATTATGCCTATCCACATAGTTGCTGGGCATATTGTGATAGGCTATGTGTCATCAGTGTTGTCCATAACACTTTCTTTTTCGCGAGAACAGCTTCAGTTTTTAGCAGATCAGCTTCATACTTGGCACAGGGTAATACAGGTCAAAGTGGAGGTTATAATTTTACCTTGATTACTCCAATATGGCCGACTGGTGGCCATTTTTGTTCCAAAGAGAGCATTCCACATCAGTTGTGGGAAAGACGAAACATTGACCAACAAGATGACCAACTGGCAACCTTGTTTGTTCCCAAGGAGGCTCGTCACAATGCCCCGCATCCCATAAAACAAAGCATTGACTAGTTGATTTGAAGGTGGATTCACAAATAGGCTAGGTGACATTGTAAAAAGACCTTTGACATTTGACATTTTTTGTTGTGCTTAATATTTTCCTTGTATTGTAATAACTGCTTCAGTTTTTATCCCATCAGCTTCATATACAGTGCAGGTACAAGTCACAGTGCAGGTCAGTTGTAATTTTGACCTGGATCACTTTCAATATGGCCAACTGATGGCCGCATGCCAGAAAGGCACAGAACTGACTAGACGATTCAAAGCTGGATTCAAGAAGAACAAGATGGTTCGATGTTTTAGGCTAAGTAGTATTTTAGAATGACCTTAAAAAGTGCGTCGAATGATAATTCAAATCTTCAACATTTATTGCATATGCTATTTCGCTTTACATGTGTAACATTTAAAGCAACTACTTCAAAAAGTGACCAGGGCTTCAAACCACATACAACCTGACACTTGATCTGATTCTAGGGATGAGATTGGCATCTGACATTACAAATGTCTTGTTTATTATTTATTGTTCCAGCATGAATTTAATACCAACTTTGTTGAGAACTCAGTGAAAGACATTTTATCATCTATTCCTGAAAATGCTTCATCCCTCCAGTTGAAACCATGGCTATCGCAGGCATTTTTACCCTATGTTATGAAAACAACACCTAATAGCTTGGTATGTAATGCAGTGCCGATGTTTATTAAAGTCTAGTAACATACTTAAAGATTAGACTTCATTTTAATCTGTAACAATGAATTCTTTTGCTTTATTTGAAACAGGTGAATTTAAGATTGTTTCTTTATAATAGCACTGCTTCAATTATTACCCAACAATGTTTTTGTGCCATACACATGTTTCTACAGATGTGATCATAATTTCACCAAACTGTTCTGTCTAATTATCCTTGTAGAATGCAGTTGCTAAATGGATTGAAATGAAGACAAAAAGTATAGAATTATGTGAGAAGGTAACTGTTGTCAAATATATCCTCCATTTTTGTTATCTGGCATATATCTGTTAAGAAAACTGGCTTAAAAATATGTTTGTGTGCAGTGGAGCTGATGATTGTATTTTTAAAAATTTGCCACAAGTGGATTTGATAATGTGTAATGAAAAGTGTCGCATATTGGATCAGATTATGTGTTATCTTGTATTTAAAAAATGCCAGTGAATAAGATTATGTGCAGTAAAACTGCCGCACATTGGATCCTATTATATATTATGTAGAAAAAAGCGCCACACTTTGCAAAAAACATTCATTGCTTTGCATGAACATTTGAATTGAAATATGAAGTATGTAGTTTAAAATTTCTTAAAGTTCCTATCTTTTCTAAATGTTTCGTGAAAAACATACTCCTTGCAAAGTGAGTCCTGTTTTTTCATATGTATATTCTTCAGCATTTGTATTAATTTTCATTGCAGACTGGCTGGCCACAGAATGGGTTGTTATTTGCAGAGACTTGTTATACTATACTGCAAGTGAGAATTTTTCATTCATTGCTAATTCACAGAGTTTTTGCATTTTGTATAGAAAAGGGTGGTGATTCATTCTTCATCAGTTTACTGTAACAACATAATGCTTGAACCATCTTTCATTATATATATACAATAGTTACATAGCCACACCTGATAAAATGCAGCAAAGAAATTAGTCCCCTTTGCATCATGGCAGTAATTTTAGTACATTCCATTTTGTTTGAACATAAAATATTTACTTCGAAATGAGATTACTTATATATTTTAGACTACAGTTTTCTTATATTTCTGTTTAGGCTCAGAATACATATGACCATCTACAGAACTTAGTTTCATCACTTAAGGAATTGGTATCTTTGAATTCTCGATATAATTGTCTGCTTACATTAGCACAATATCAACAGGTAGTACTAAGTTCTTGTTCTAATCATCTTATGAAATTATTTTTGTATCTATTTTGCATATAAATCCAGGCTCGGACACAGAGTAAAGTTGTGACCGTTTTCTAAATTAGTGTCGTTCCTTCCCACCATGTCATCACCATTTAGAAATGACCTTAAACACGCCGAGCTTTATATGTAACAAACTAGGTCCTTACCCATCTCAAGTGTTTGATATTTGCATACTGGTACTTGTTTATTAGCTATTTAATTTTGTATTAAGACCCATTGACAAAACTTCAGATTTATTGTTTAAGATTACATATTTGACACGTTTTAATTTTGTCTTTCTTTTAAAAATGTTGAAAACAAATATTTTCAGTTTTTTGTAAGTTGTAAAAAATTGAAAAATTCTATTTAAAAAAATAAATAATAATTATGAAAAAAGGATTTTGAGGGAAAATATTCAGTTTCTAAATTTCTAATCATTTATTTTACCCCTATCTCATCTATATTAAATCATAATTATTTTCTCAGATCTGCAAAATGTATATATATATAACTACAGTCACGTGACAGCATAAGCTATAAGAACACTTGCAATGGACCGTTTATTTCTTACTTCAGGCTAGGATATATAAAACTCTTAGAGTTTTATATATCCTAGCTTCAGGGAATCTGCATCCCCTATTTTAGAGAAGCTGGGACTGAGAGCTGGCTACAGTAGCTTTAGTGTTGGAAGCT
>JAOXYB010058746.1:0-10889 GCA_028565635.1 Phoronis ovalis
CCGAATATGAAACTGATCGGGTAAAAACTGAAGCTGTTATCGCGAGACAAAGAAAGTGTTACATACGACGACGACGAAAACGCCTACACTACGACAATATGCCCATTCCACTATGGTGGATGGGCATAAAAATTATAAAGCTTGATATATTAAAATCTCATACTGATTCCATGAGGTTGGTTGCATTAACAACTGGATTAAACTATTTATTTTTAGGCATTTATTTGTTTGGTCACTCTTAACATGACAACAAAACATTGTAGGACACCATTTTTAAAACTTTAATTAGTTTACGGTATTTACACCATTCTGATCAAGTCTTTAAAGCAGTTAAGTATTTATTCTACTGCTTGTATATTTACCTGAACAACACTGGTCTGTCTTGCAACGATTCCATTGCTTTACAAAGAACTAAGCTTATATCCGGTGCATCACCACTTAACATTCTACAGTCATCTACAAATAATCAAGGAGAGATAAGCATAGTGTTAGTTCCTTGTAGATCGTAAAGAAATCAAATTAAACTATTTACACTAATACTGTTTTATGTAAAAGAACAACAGTATTTAGTGTTTTTTTTCTTCAAAAATTATCATTTTTTAATGTGATAGTTGCTTTATAATAAAATTTTAAAATTCATACCATATCAAACGCACATTTTTCTGATGTTACTTTCTACTTTGCACTAGATAGCCATACTAACATGATTCACTTACTTTGAGCCCACCTATATAGTCGTTCATAAGCTGACTCTTGATGCAGTGCCATGGATTCCATTATCTCCAAACTAAAAGACGTAAAATACACCTTCTTTCGCATAATAAGCCCGTGTATATATAGTACCAGCATTGCCAGTTTATAATACATCTAATTAAAAAATCTGACGGACATTAAAAACAAATTAAACAAATCCAGGAAAAAATATGGGATATAATACATACAATACAGGATATAACACAAGTTACATACAATGTTATTTATAATGTTACTCATGTGAACATTAATATCATATATATAGACAGCTATAAAATGGCTGATAAAAACTCTAGGAATGACACACAGAACATTTCTTACCCTGCAGTCTGCTGATTAGTTCTTAATAAAATTTTACAATCGGAATGAATCTGTTTAACTCTCGCCAGTGCATCAAAAAAATCCTGAAAACATTACACGAACTGTTATCAGAATAAGCCAGAGTAAGATACATACAACAATATTTATGGTGGTAAGCAACCAGAAAGACATATGCTTTTTCCTTTACTTTAACATCAAAGATGGACCTATATTTTCAAATATATGGATTACACATATTGTGAGAGAATCTAAACAATAAGTAAAATTGCTGCCACCAACTACAGAATACCTTATGTAAAGTACCATCCCTTGTTCCTCTTAATACTTTTACTTCTTCAGGTTTTAACTGAAATTTTGCTAAAAAGGCATCTGCTACTTGTGCTCTCATTGTTAGTCGATGACTACAAGAAAACAAACATTCATTTTTGAGTTTATGTTTGTCCAACACTCCAACACTTTTACTATTCCTGAAATAATACTGCTTAAAGTAAAATATTGAAATCATTCCAGTACGCATGGCTTCCTCTATGATTTTATACAAGATGCAATTCGAACAAAATAGGAGACAATTAAGGAAAACCCTACGCTAAACATTTTCATAGCAAGGTGATGTGTTTGTCCCAATTAGCAAGAAAATAGACAGAGGATTGTGTTCCCTGCTTTTAAGATGTGTGCACTTTCCAAAACAATGTATATACAAAAACACAATTATACAAATAAATGAAACACAAAATCTACTATTTCCATATTCTGTTATATTCTTAAACCAGGGCACACAAGTTTATAAAATAATAATAAACAGTAATAATATTTCAAAAGACAAACCTCTCTGTTTGTAATTTTGTTGTTTGATTAATAAGATCATGTGTCTGTTCTTTAGCTGCTTTAAGTCGGTTGGTCATATCTTGACAGCAATCATTCATAGCTTGAACATCGCCATAGATACTATCCAATTGCTGAAATTTATTATTATTATTATAAATAAACGATGTAATAGCAAAAAATGATAAGCACGATTAAATCAAAAATTTCAACATAAGGATTTCTGTACCGAGAAATAGCGGGAAATGTACTTGGATCTTATAGAAAGTGATGCCTGCTGTGAAGTTTTCAGCAGATGCATTTAGCTTGTAGGAGACATGTTGTGCTGTATACCAATAAACACATTCTCTGCACATTAGTAAGATTGGAATCTATAATAACACGATTTCGAATTTCTGGTTAATTATACATTTTTTAAGAACCACAAATGCAGAACTGTGCCAAATTCATACAAAGAAACAAAATAATACATTTGACTAAAAGACTAAAGCACGGATGTTTAATATGTCACCTCTTTTACTTTCTTGAAGGTGTCAACAAAATCTTCATTGATGGCAAGACTCCTTCTCTCAATGTCACTTCTTAAATTTCTTCTGTTACGAAGATTGTTTTCATTGAAAACTGTCGACAAAGCCTTGAGGGCTTCCAGCATGTCCTATGAATAAAACACTATTCAGTTTATAATCATAGAACTTATAACTGGGTGGTACTCTCATACAAAGTGACAGTATATACGTGCTGCCCAAAGGTCCCCTTTTTGCAGCCTTGGTTTGTACCCTGGGATATTTTTTTCTGCTTATTTGACAATTTTTACCATGGAGGTAACCTTTTTTTGCAAATAGCTATCGTGGGGCATATATTTACAAATAAATAAGTAATTAGCAATGGTGCATTTCTTGAAATTTTTTTCTGTCGATACTGCAGATCATAAACTAGCCACAGGAACAATAACTTCTGAATTTTTTACCATGAGGTGTACTTTTCGAGAATTTTCTTCCCATGGGTATGCTTTCTACAACTAAATTTTTACAATAGTGTAGTCCCAGGCGAAGGGTTTTTTACCTGGGGCCTCATTCCCATCAAGTTTTTTGTCTAGTACCCCATACCCCCACGAATTTATATAATGTATCTGAAAATTGTATAAGCTTATCATTGGAATTAATGAATCACTGAGGAGAGTAAAGGTCAGTAAACCACAAAATCATTTTTCTATATTGTAATCTTGCACTTTGAACAGCCCATACATTGTTTCGAGTTACTTTTTTGACGATTTTGGTGTATTTCGGCGTACTTTTTTACGTTCCTGTGATATATTTCGGGTATAGTTTTTGAGATCTAGTCAAGAACTTTTTTGGAAAGGCACATTTCAGGTTTACTTTTCACACAAGCTAATAAAACAATATTTAATAAACAAATAACATTAATATAAACATTAAAATATTTTTTTTGCTTTCAAACTAGGAACCAGATCGGCAACATCTTTACTTATCTGATTTCTGCAGTCACTATCATGCTACCACTAGTACATCCGGAATTCTGCCCATGCGCTCAATTTTTTTACTTTGGAATTTTGGTATATTTCAGAGTATGTTTTGGAATTTTTGGTATATTTCTGGTCCAAAATTCCACATTTTTGGTATAGAATTAGTCCAAAAATTTTACCCTCAGTGGTGTCCCAAAATATAACCAAGAACCCTCCCTGGGTCAGAATGCAATATATTATCAGGCTTCCGCATATCTGTATTATATTCAAATCGAAGGAAGGCGCAAGTTCAACTTTATATCATCCTTGCCATTTTATTTGTGTAGATCAGCTCAAACTTGTCAGCTGACATATGTTTCACCATATCGTGCCCTGGCATTCGGGATTTGATGTAATTGCATAAACTGGATATCCACTACACCACTAGTCCTTGTTCATGACTTTCTGCACTAGGTCTTGATAATCTGACTTGTGAGCTGTGCGAACAGTCATGGAAACTTACATAGCCAATTACAGTGAAAGTGACCAAACTTGGAAATCTATGTAATTCCTACCAAATTAATTCCAGTGGTGGATCCAGGATTTTCCTGAAGGGGGGCGTGGAAAAAAAGCATTTGAGGCCAAGCGCCCACAGGGCACGAAGCGAAACTAGGGGGGTCCGGGAGCATTATCCCCCCACCGAAATTTTTGAATATTTGGTGTTTTCCTGCAATCTGGTGCATTCAGAGACTCTTTTTCCATGACACTCTGCACTCCTTTTTATACATTTAAAAATAAATTATTGTTAATAATTAATTTAAAGAAAAAATATCACAAATTTTATCAAGACGGACTGAGGTCAGTCTACATGCAGGGCTGCACATTCAGCTTTTAATTATTTGTAGATTTTACCTAAACCTTTAGTATAATTATTTTGAATTCATATTTTTTACTCAATATTGAAATGGAGGTTTTATCATATTACCTTAGAATTACTAAAGAGGCATGCATTGTCATTGTACTGGTTAATAATAGACAATAAAATTAACATGTTTCGCATTTTGCCTATCTTTCTGTCATTTCTGTAACGTAATCGGTACATTTACTTCGGAAATTCTTCTGCAAGAAATTATTTAAATCACAGTCCAAATCAACCACTTCGATAATTGTCCACCAATTGGCTGTTGGTTCTTCTTGAGAAAGGACATATAATTTAACAATTATTATTGTTTTCAGCATACGTTTATTTTATTTTAAAGAACAACAAAATATAACTTATAATCTTTATATACAAGTAGCGCTTGTAACAATAAGGTGAGGAGTAGATTATTTTTGTAAATGTTTTTTGTTTTTTGTTGTATTCTTGTGTACAGGTGAGGAGTGATCATGTTAGACATTTTTTTTTTTGTATTCTTGTTTACATCATATGCTTGTGATGTATTGTAATATGGGCTGGAAGCCTTACATTACTAAAATAAATTTATAATTATATTTATCACTTGCAACAATAATGGTGAGCAGTGTGTACAAACTGATGATAACTTATCATCAGTTAGCACGAACTTATATCATAACTAGATACAGGTATTAATTGGTAACAATATACCGATTACGGCCAGCCATGAGGAAACAACCTGAATGCAGGACACACTCTGGATAAATAATAAAGATTCAGTCGGCAACAGGATTAACCATAAGCATTCTTCTGGGCTTTTTATTGGATATCTATCTATGATACGCTCATAATCAAGGTTAATATTTTTGTGGACATAAGTAACAGAGCATTTAATCTGTCTTGTGATATTGTACTTTGTCTATACGTTTTAACAAATTTCAAAACAGAGTGCGATCGTTCAACTGTAGCACTTGTAACAGGCATGGTGAGTAATGTGTACAAAATATAATATATATTGTTGAACATTACTGAATTGGTTTGGGAAATGGTTTCTTTCAAGCTCTGAGGCTTTTCAACCACATACGAGGCCAATTTTCTTTTCCAAAGCTTTAGTTCATGCTGAAATGTTGCAGGGGTTGGAATGCCACCTGGTCTGCCATAGAAAGATAATATGTCTCCTTTGTAATGTTCTGTTAATTTACTCTAGTGTAATTTACCTGATACCACAAAATCGAATGGTATATGTTATACAGGTATGGCATTTTACATAAAATCTGATAGGTATATTTTTTACAATTTGTTATAAGTACGTTTGCAATTTACTGTTCAGAATTAATTCTAGGGAAGGGGGGGCGTGCGCCTTCCACGCCCGCCGTAAATCCGCCACTGAGTTCATACATCACTGTCCACATGCCATCTGTCTCTGATTATCCAACTTCAACTTCAACCACTCCCTTCACCATTTGAAACTCCTGAATTCAGTTTTTATCATGCAGTAAGCTTGTTTTACCCTGGGCCTCACACACCAACCCAGTTTTTTGGCAAGTACCCCATCCCTCTAGGTGCCAGTGCACGAGTTGCAAATAGCCAATGATAGAAGTAGTGGGAGTTGAAGTTGGATAATCAGAGTATTTGGACGCTGATAGTGATATATAAACTCATTCGGAAGAAATTACATAGATTTCCAAGTTTGAGCACTTTCACTGTAATAGGCTATGTAAGTTACCATGACTGCTCGCACAGCTCACAAGTCAGATTATCAAGAGCTAGTGCAGAACGTCATGAATCAGGACTAGACATCCACTGACGAGTGATGACTGATGTGCAATCGGTTGCGGATTTTAACAAGTTAAACAACATGGCAACTCATGCATACATACATAACATGGTCCAATATGGTAAAGATTTGCCGTTTTAAAAGTACGCTTACTTTATCCGTATCCAATCTAGTCTCTAATATTTTATTTAGTTTCCTCGATAAGGGATTATTCGGCTGGGAAACTCCTCCCGTAACGGAGCTGTCTGCACTGGAGTCCGCCATATTGAGAATGTGGCATGAACCGAGACTATACGAGATATGGGTTTTTCTCCCAAGTGGATCAATATTAAACGTTTAAAATTTGCTGGGTACACCCACAGCTTGCATTTCTAAAAGTGCGGTTTTCATTTTTTACACAAATGCTTTTTCTATGAGCAATTGGCTGTCAAATAAATTGAGTGAACGAGAATTCAAAACTAACGTTGATTGGTTGGTTTTGCCCAAACCATGGATAAAATGTAACATGTTCTCATTCATAAATAGGGCTTTCAAAGTTTGACAAGTTCCACGGCAAGTTCCAGATACAAGCTTCCTGTTGTTTGCTTCTGTTTGGTAAGTATTCTTGCATTCGGGACTGTATTACGCAGTTTCTTATTACTAAAGCTGATAGGCAAGAATGTGATTAATTAGTACAATCTAGATCTTGTTCTTTCATTGTCACGCGAAAAATATTCGATGCCTCGGCTTGCTGTGTATAGCATTATAGGCAAATAATAACCCACATAAAAATAAAATAAACCAATTTAGTAAATCTTGTTTTTGGATAATTTTTCAATCAATCAATGTATTGCCATGTGTACTGAACGGTGAAGAAGTGTTTCTTTGATCTATGGATTCCTAGCAATTTTAATTACCGTAATTGTGGAAAAGGCAAGCGTTTATGTTTCTGTAAACATATCATATGCCATGGTATTAAAAATAATGTTCTTCACTTGACTCTTGAGCCGGATATGTGGTTGAAATCCCGGGTTGAAATGATACTGATTTGGTTTATTATGAGCCATCAGAATTTAGTCCGGAGGGGAACTTGGCCAATTTATTGTACAGGGAGGCCTCAAAACCGTATACCTGTTGCAAGCCATCTATGGCAAAACAACCTACCCCGTTGTCCGAAAAGATGACTAAAATCATACTCTGTTGACTGTTGTCAGAAAAGATGGCTAAAACATACCCCTTTAGTAATTCTCATGGCAAAAACATACCCCTTTATAAGAAACATGATTTTGATTGATTAATTTTATTCTGGTACATGAAACACAACAAATATACATGCAATAAATAAATTACAATAAATAAAAATGGTGTTTCATCCCCAAGGATAACACATAAAGTTAAAAAAACTTTTCCAATGTGGTCCCTGAACATGAAACAAGATGGTAGGGGTAAATTACAAGACACATACAGTGAAAAAGAAAAATACAATGAGATGACCTGATTACAGTACAAATAATGATTGCTCAAAATTAAAAATACAAAAACACCCACAGAGATAACAAATATTGCACTAAACTGGATACCAGAAAATTAATAGAAAACAAAAGAATTTTCTTCACCCCGCTTAATTTGATCAGAAAGGAATTTTTTTGTTTTGGATTTAAATATTGAAAGGGTAGCAGAGTTTTTTTATGTCATTTGGCAAACTGTTCCAGAGCTTTGATCCAGTATGGATGAAAGATCTGTGCCGATCATTTAAACCTTTGGATGTTAACATTCATGCTGCTAGATCTTGTTAAGTGGCTGTGCCGATCACAGACACGACTGAAGTCACTTCTAAGGTACGAAGGAGCCGAACCATCCCATATTTTGAAACATTATTTAATTTTATTTGACTGACCCTTCCCTTGACTGTTAGCCAACCCACCTCTGCAAATTCAGTATATCCAATATGAGATCTCGGAGATAAATTTAGAATAAATCTGATGACTTTGTTTTGACATACTTGAAGTTTTGATTTTGTTTTACAAGATAAAGATTTTCAAGACCCATTGTTAGATTTTGACCCGTTGTTAGCAGTGAGCTAAAAATATATGCTGTTGCAAGCAGGGACCCTGAAAAACCTTCCCCCTTAGGGTGGCATATATGTATAATCACTTTGGATAGCACTGCCCCCCCTCCCCCCAGGAATGTAGTCTTGATAACCTTTAACTTTATTGAATAGTATACTGTTGCTGATGCACATTTTAACCACCAGCATCTGAAAATTACTTTATTCTTAGGCTGTTTATAACAGTTTTGATATACCATAATTTTGAAGGTAGACTTCGAGAAAGATTTGTAAAATTGGCATGACAGAAGAATAACAAAATTTTTACAAGTAGGCCGGAAGACTGAGAAAATTTGATTTGGTTTCTAGTGTTACTGCATTTTTGTGAGAAATATAGATTATCTGGTAATTAAGAAGCAGAGGTGGTGTTAAGAAAAATAATGTTTTTGGTGTGTTCAAAATATCATACGGTAAAATACGGTAACTGTTCTAGACCCAAGTTCAGCATCACATCCAGTTTACCAGTATGGTTTCACAGTATATACTTTCAAAGTAAAATTGCATAATTGCCAGTAAAGGTATTTGATGTGGATCATTTGTAATGGGTTTTTGTTGGCTCTTTAGTTATTCCTGGGTTTAAATTTATTTACACTTTGCTTTCCTGTCAGAGTAAGCAAATTTTCTTGGGATATATCATACCTTTATCTTTTTAGAATACATTTTCTGTTTTATGCAGCCACTGTTTTAAATAGCACAACTGTTTGAGAAACAAGTTTAAAAACATACGGTATCATAGCAATTTTTACTAATGGGAGCTTAGATATATTTGGCAATTTTTTACTGAAAACAGTGATGGAAAGAATCTTTAAAAAATTAGACACTTTTCAGAGACTTGATAGTTGGCATGGTTTGTTATCATTCTGAACAGGTCCCTATATTATGTGGAAGGTAGAAAAGGAATAACTTCACAATATAGCCAATAAGGAACCAAATTTAAATACTTTAATATCTTTTCATAATATTAGAGCTTCAATTTAAATGTAACACTTATAAAAGTAATACAACAAAGATGGATACAGTGTGTATTCAAGTGTGTTCAATAGGTCTGTGATAAATTTTCTGCTTAATTTACCTTTACTAAAGGATTAAGTGAGATATGAGTGTTATCTCCAAACCACAAATCCTGTAAAGATTTTTTTACCACTTCCTTCAATGAATGAAAACAAGATAATATACATTTCCTCTGAACTTTTTAAGGGACTTGGTTCTCCCAAATTATCCAACAACTGCATTTTTAGCTTTACTTTTTAATATGTTGCTTTCCTTTCAGTTCATTTTTTCTAGATAAACTTTTCAAAGATCATGAGACTATTTTTAGCTGCAAAATAATAAGTACTCTGTAAAGTACTGGTACACCAAAGTTTCTATGTTTTTGAAAAAGTGAATATCAACTTGTCCAGTTGTATGTATAGATTTAGTGACAAAGATCATGCTGATTCTGGCTTAATTCTTTCAGTTCACACCTGCAATCATTGTGGTATTGTGGTAGGTACTCTATACATGAAATAGATAGCAGATAATATCATGGAAGAAGTGTTTTGTGTGGAGGAAATTTAGGGATTGTTTTCTTCAGCAAAGGCATTTGTGCAGTTCTTTTTCTTGCCATTCATAATCTAAATCCGACACATGTATATCCGCCATAGCTGTCAAGTCTCCCGTTGCCAGCTTGAGACTTTCACTTTGTAGGTGTCAAAAGAAATTGTTCAAAAATACTGAATCTCCTGCTCGAAAATTCTGCCAACTTGACAGATATTCTCTGATCTGGCCAATGCCAATTTTTAAGTATGAAATTGCATATCTACTTCAGGATTTAATGTTTATACTTGACCATATTGCAGGATGGATATATAATATTTATATTACTCTAAAATATTGGCAGCAGAAATATTTGTACAAATATCCTAAGGCAAGTAGAACTTTTCAGTCTTTGTGGTAGCATCCAAAACAAATATTATGAATTGGGAAGATGATCGGAAACTGACATGGTTTTCATCATTGCAATTATTTGATGCAGTGTACCACACAAATTGTTTGTTATGTAAGCCCGGGGGGGGGGGGCAGTCAATATAAAAGTGGGTACGCATGTTCCAACAAAATTTTGCATGAAAGGGCATGTTTTCGTTAGGGCCTTTTGAAAACCCATTTTGGAACATGGGTACCCACTTTCATACCCGGGATGTAAGTATTCTGCTGGTTTAGATTTAATTAATAAGGGCTTTGGTTAGATTTCAAAAACTTCCTATATTACATTTTAAGATAAAATTATATATTTATTAATGTAACCCACCTTTAATTTTTCTTTTTATTTCAAGCATACCTAATTTGAATACCTGAGTTATCAAAAACAAATAATTTTCAATATAGGTATAATGAAACAAAATAGGCTGTTTTAGAGCTTTGGAAACAATTCATTAGGCTCATTGGTACTTGCAATGAGTGACCAAAAGTATGATAGTAAAACATGATCACAGCACTCCTCAGTGCATGAATCATATGAAAGCACTAAAGTACACTTGTAGGCCTATATCAGTTTTTGATAATTTGAATTATGTCTGTGACTTCTGGTCTTCCTTTTGACCTTGTAAATACCAGCAAGATAATTCAAGATTAAATATGTTACTATGAACTATATATGACCACTACCCTATAGTGACTACCTAGTATCTGAATCAGCTACATATGATACACAAACAATTATGGTACTTCCTCCATAAGAACAACACGAAAATTATTGTTTTATTTTTATACTATTAATGAATGATAATTAATATAA
>JAOXYB010058757.1:0-10889 GCA_028565635.1 Phoronis ovalis
GGGAATTTCTTTAAAATAAACAATATTGAAAATTATCACGTGAAAGACGATACCAATGCTGTGTATCCTATAGATAGAATAAACAGCAAAAAACACCAACCAGAACTTACACATATTTGGCTTTCGAATACGTCTTGTACTAACGGTAACTTTGGCTCATGGCTTACTTGATTAAACTGAGTACAACAAAAAAATGCAAATTCATGACATTGCTTTACTTATTGTATTCTACATTTATTCGCCATTGTATTAAAACATTCAGAATTCCATAAAAACCCAGTTAAAACTCAGATTCTACTGTATTTAACCTGGACAGGTTGGCATTATACATTGGCAAACGGCCCATTTACATTGCCTGCCAGGAGTTCCATGGAAAATCACCAATTTCTCACAGAAATCAGACTAATTTGACATATGCAATGGTAATTAAGTCCAGAAAGAGCATAATGCTATTCTATACAAAAAGGTCTCCATTTATGTATTAAAAGCATGACCTTGTCAGCAGTAGGATCATGAGATATTTGTACATTAGATAGCTCACTGAATTATGTATAAAGTACTTTCACATTTTTTGACAATGTTTACGAAGCACTACCAAAGTTTGCTGCCAATCTTGACTTTGGTTTCTTTGCTGCAGGTTTATTAGGAACAGTTGTTTCTTTCTGTTTAAAATTGGAACTGTCTTGTTTGTTGGGTACTTTAACAGTCTTTGTCGCAGCAGCTTTTGCTCCATCTGTTACTTTTTCAATTACAGTATCTCTAGGATTAGCTTCAGTTTCTTTCTTACTATCAACTGACACAGTAGCTTTGTGTGTTTCTGATTTCTGTTTATGAGGTGTTACATTTTTTCTGGTGACCTGTAAAATAAATTGTTATAGTTTAGTAATTACAATTATCATGTATTTGCAGAAAAAATTTAGAAATTAGAGGTTTCTTTTGTGATCCAGGATTATGTGAAGAGGGGTGACAATTTTTCAGCTGCTAAACCAAAACAGTTTAAGAATTTTGTAACTGATATTGCAATGTACAACTGGTTTCATTTTGACTACAGTAATATTCATCTTTTGCAAAAATGACTGAGAGAAGCAATCAAAAACTGAACAGGTACCTGTAAAGGTATAAATGGGTTTTGAGATTTGCTCTCATGGCTAGGTGGGTGAGTTTCATCACTTTGACCACGAGCATGAATCTGTTCATCCCTATGGCCTGTATGTCCTGCTTTGTGATTGGCCACATGCTGATGATGATGCATATTTCCATGTGCTGCATGCTGACCATGAACATGATGCACTTCTCCGTGTCCAGAAGCATGACCTACATGAACTGCTACCTGATGATGTCCTGGATGCTGATTAGCTGCATGGTACTGTCCATGATGCTGATTGGCTATCTGATGATGTCCTGGATGCTGATTGGCTGCCTGGTGCTGTCCATGATGTTGACTGGCTATCTGATGATGTCCTGGATGCTGATTGGCTGCCTGGTGCTGTCCATGATGCTGACTGGCTATCTGATGATGTTCTGTATGCTGATGGCCTGGATGATGTGCCGGTTGTCTATGATCTACCTGACGAGGATTGATGTGCATACCTTGAACCTGGAATTGTTGCTGTTGTTGATAAGGAATTGAAGCTCTTTGCTGTACAAACTGTTGAGGTCTGCCACCATGAAAACCTACATAGGAGTAAATATTTTAAAAAATATTGATAAGAATGCCTGGAACAAAGCATGCTAAAAATATTTAAACATCCAATAATGGAACTCATGTTACTGGCAGGTTATCATGCCTTCCATTTAGCTGATACCCTTTGGAAAAGTGCTGTACCCTTCATGATAAAATGCCTCAAATAAAAAAACGAGACAGGATTTGACAAATATGCCCCATGCATTTAAAAGTTAATATGTGTTTACTGTTTTTGGAATCACTCATGATTATGTAGACAAAGAATTATATTTCATGTTTCTGACCATAACAACATAGGGATTAAAACTAAAAACAGTTCAAATGAAATTTTACCTTTGGTTTTTCAAATATATGATTAATCCTTTGTTATTTAAACCAGATATTTTAATTTTAACTTTACTCCTTTAAAAATCACAATGCAACTACAGTTGATAGTCAATATGTCCAGTTTTTGCTATTAAGACTCCGATTATTGAAGCATGTGAATTTTTTACAATGAAAAGGTATAACTATTAAGCAAAAATCAAGCGAACCATAAACAGTTATTTTAAATAAATGTCTTAATAATTTCCAGTATTTAGTTTTACTTGATCGTGTCATCAACGGTAGCTGGGTACTGTTAAAATTTCCTATCCATTTTGACCTAATCATAAAATCGTCCACTGTGATTGTAAACACCATATTATTTAAACTATCTTTCTCCAGTACCTTATTTGCCTGTATAAAAAAATTCAGAACTGCGCATTCTATATAACTTGAAATATTTGATGATACTTTGCCATAACAGGTTTGCCCCAACTTCAGTCTTAAACATTTCCTGATAATTTCATGTTATTTGGTCGACAACTCATTAGGTTATTCGACATTACGTTAGCAAGAGTTGTTTGTAGGTTTCCTTGTATTGTATTACACATTCAGGTATCAGGTAAATGAAATTCATGATATGCAAGAGGTACTCATCATGCACCCATTATTGCATACTAGACAAAACGAAAACATATAATAAAGGAACTGATGTCACTAAAATTTCAGGGAAAAAAGAATAAAAACAAACAACAAAATAAGAACAATCATTTTATAAGATACTTCTTATACATCTTACAGAATACTGATGTCACTAAATCTTCATTACACATATAATTGCACAGCAACAATAATCTTAAGAAGCTACATTTCCTTACCTTGCATAAACACTGGATGCCTCACTGGTGTAAACGCTGATGGATGGCGTGGACCAGACATCATGGCATTCTTTCGAGACTGAAATTTAAAATGTAACTGATATACAGTCATAACAATTCAGTTTAAGACTGTCGTTCAAATGCTTGCTCTGAGATTCACAAAAAAACCAAGTACGCAACTCGTGTAGATTAGGATAATTAGAAAATGAGCACTCTAAGTAATTATACCATTACATTGATTTCTAAACAATGATTTCCTCAACATTATCTCCCAATTCAGTTGAAAATTACATAATAGCACACCAGTTGTAATAGTGTAATCCCTGCTGCACTTTCAGAAGCCTGCTCTTGACTTCTGCAAGCTGACCCTTGAACACGCATACCACTCCCCAGTGTCACATAGGCCAGGAACAATCCCTAAAAGAACATCCCACAAAAAAACATTATGATAACACTTCATCAGCTGTTTTGTTTGTTAATGCATGACATACAGCAAATAAATCAAAAATAAATCTTTGAGCAAGGAAATGGAATTCAAGAGACTTTGACCTGAAAAGTTACATTACTGTAATCTGATAACCAGAATGCTCCAAGGTTACACGTGTAGTTAATATCTAACATGGCAATTAGGCCGAAACTACTTGGCAAAGGAACCAAAGTGCATTTCTACCAAAATTCCCTTTAGAAAAATCCCTCAAGTGTCTCAAAGAACTAGATATTTAGAGAACAGGCCATGGAGTATCTCACCTCGGCTGTTCTGCTGAGCTCATATCTTGGTGGAGGCATCTGATTATGATTACTAAAAGTTGCAAGTTCAACTACAGCAGATCTAAAACATACATATTATTATATTGTTATTAAATCCTTACACACATATCCCCAAAGGAATCCATTGCAAATAATTTCAACATTTCAGTCTTTACTAACAAGCATTATTTACTGACTTTTCACTGACGTAACTTAAACCTACTATTAACCTTTCAAACCTTGGAGTATTTCTAATCTTCATTACCTTACTGCATTACTGTTAAGGACTCGAGATACACTGTGACACTGTTTTTGAAGTAAAAGTATATTTTTAGAAAGCTTATACTTTAAAGTTTATAAATCTAAAAGACAAACGGTAGAAAATAGTTTTCATATTACAAAAAGTAACGGTTTTTGAAAAAAAATATGTGTTTTTCCAATTATAATTTTTCGAAAAATAGGAAGTAAAAAAACCTCTTCACTTACAAACTTGACCCTTTGCACTACCCATGTACAAAATGGTGCAGTCTCAGATTTTAAAAATATTGCTTTATACAAAACTGTTTTGAATTTTCAAATTTTGGAGGTCATACATTCAAAATCTGAGATACAGTTCTGTAGACAGCTCATCTGTGCAAAGTTTTGAGTTTATACGTGGAGGGCTTTTCATCAAGTTACATGAACAAATTTAGGCTATTTAATTCATGATTTGTAAGTTTATAGTATAAATTTTTAAGTCTATCTCTTCCTACTAATTCCTAAAATATATGTACAGAGTCACCTGTCTTGAACAACTTCTTCGTTAGAACTTGTTAAAATGAAAATGGAATCTCGAAGTTCCAATGAGTTATTACAAATTCTAATGAATTCAGCTGAACTAGTTAACTAGTGAAGTTCTAATGAGTTCAAGTCTGGTATCTATTAATATAATGCTATATAGATGACCTGGAAAAAAACAAATTACACTTTTATGTACACTTTTTTGCAGGATATGGTAATAAACATTCTAACACATTTCTATGTACTTTTTTATTAGCTAATATGATGATATATAGTTAGGTTTGTTAGAATTCTAGTGTTCTAACTATTTGAACTCGGGAAATAACAAAGTTCTAATAAATACAAGTCGCTAATGAGTTCAAGAGGGGTGACTCAGTGTATCTTGAGACCTTAACGTAGGTGCAGTAAGATACAGCTAACCACCAACATTTCATGAGTCTTAAAGCTACGAAAATGATGCTTTAGAAAATGAAATAACTGAAAGTATCTATTGCATGTTCTTTAATAAGATAATTACACCATTTTGAGCTAAATGACTCACCTTTTGGGTTGCAGTTGCTTCACCTCTCCATGACCATGCATCTTGGCACCTAAATGTAAAACATAAAGAGTTAAATGCACAAAAAAATAATTTTAATAATGTAACAGTAAATGACGCCTAAATGTCTACCATCAAGTGATGTATGCAATAACACCAACTAGCAGCATGTGGCCCAATGTGGCAGTGAAACTATCAACTACCCACAGTAACAAATTTAATTACGTCGTTCTGGTCGCAGTAATTACATCAAAAACAGATACATACATTTATCAAAGTAAAGCAGTGTAAGGAAGTTCTTGCATGTTAGTATTAAATCAGTTTTTCACATCTTGGCTATTGCTGGTGAATTAGACAGTCTTATTACAGACATATTATTATTACGGAAATATGTATTTTTCTACAGAACATTTATTAAGAATAAATAACCTAATTAATTCCAGCCATCAATGCAAATCTCACCTTCAAAAAGTTCCTGCACAGATACTTTATTATACTGACTGCTTTGTGCTGCTGGACCTCCTTGCAAAGACCCCATTGCTGGACCTCCTTGTGGAGACTCATTTGCTGGTAAATTTAACATTTTCTTTAAAACAGCTGTTCCAGTATGTACACTCTGCCCACCAGTCTGACTAATCATATTTGGATCATGTTGTTTTTCTGCTGATATTTGTAAAGCAGTGAATAATGCAGAAAATTCCTCATTAGATGCTTCTTTTGAAGGTGGACTCATCTGTGCTTGCTTATTTGAATTTGTTTGTTTTTTAGGTGTTTCTGTCGTTTTTAATTTTGCCTCTTTAGTAAAAACTTTATTATCAGAGTTCTGATCATGTGCCTTTGCATTACAACTATCTGCCTTTTTTAAAATTGTAACTCCAGCATTTGGTTTAAATTTCTGTCTTGCATAATTTGATTTGTGAGTAGAGTCAGATTGACTTTTAGACAAAACATGTTCATTATTTTCTGAAAATTGTGTTTTTAAAGCCTTAGCTGCTACTGCCAAAGATGCTTCATTCGAATTATGTTCCTCTGCAGTTGCTCCTGTTAAACCAGAGTCTTTCAATTCATTCCAAATGTTGGAATATTCTTTGTGCTGCATTCTTTGAGGCTGAAAAACAATACAAAACAGTTAGGCATATAGTCTTATGATCAGCCAAATTTACATGACTACCAAAATAAATCTGCTAATTATGGGCTTGTTGACTCTATGAACCATCTTAACTCCCAGGGAGCCACACAGTCAGGCTGCAATTTATAGCAAAAACACACACACACACATGCAGAAATGCAATTTGGCTACAACCTACCAAGTAACCACAAATTCAAACAAAGATCATCAGTTTCTATCCTACTGTTATATTACATTTAACAATCAACATATGTCAAATACATGAGCCAGCCATTCATGAATTATAAATTGTAATTAATTTAATTAAATTGAAGTGTGTAGTAAATAACAAATTGGAGCAATCACTGTAATAATATCGTAGCATAAAATTACTTCATACCTGATTAAGGGCTTCACTATGACCAATCTTTAAGAAATCTTCTCGGCTCATTTTAGAGTTAACTTCAATCTAGAGAACAAAATGGACACATCAGAATTAAACTGATCGGTATATTAAAGTGCGAAACTGCATAAAAAATGGAAAACACTTTTACAGACATAATGTAACAAATAAAATAGTTACCATTAAAAAAGTGTGCACATTACAAAAATGCTAATTGTCAAAATACATCGTTGATCATTCTTGTCAGAGTTTATCTATAGTGCGCTACACAAAGCATCTCCCCGGCGATATACTCGACTGTATCAACCACCATAATTCAGAATAATCGTGACAGGAGACGATGATTGTTTTTTTGAACTTAAAAAGAAAATTTAAATAAACTGCTACTTAGCAAATAAATATTTAGAATAATAAATACAATTATTCAGCTTGAGCAGGTTAATGATTTCTTGATGTATTTAATATTTCTATTATGCATTAAAAACTACCTGTTTTCTTGTATCTTTGTGTTGTTCTTTCCTGAACTGTTGATGAGACATAGCTGAAGCATATGATACATCCTTCTTACTATTGCCTGACTGAGTTACACGGGAATTGTTGTAGCTCTGATTGTCTACTGCTCTCTTCTGCAGGTGGTTTGGTTGTTGCTTGCGTAGACCATGTGATAAGTTGATAAGTGCCATTGAAGGCATTCTGTATCCATGGTTAGGTGAGCACCTAATAAAAAATGGTAATTAGTAGTTACAACACTACAAATAAATATGGAACTTTGCTTTGTATCCAATACAATGAAAAACTTCCTGAAACAGGTTTCACTAGAAGTTAAGTAGTTTCAAGCTATTGCTATTGCAGTTGGTATACTGTGAATATTGTATACATAAGCAAGCTGAGAAGAGTAATTTGTATTTATCAGTGATGTAGGCATCTAACATTACAGTGAATACATAATGTTAGATGTCTACATCACTGATAAATACAAATTACTCTTCTCAGCTTGCTTATGTATACACTATTCACATGTACCAACTCCAGTAGCAATAGCTTGAAAACATTTTATAAATTATAATTATAAACAAACAGGCCCAGGTATGTTGTCTTACCTGTCACATTATGCACACACAGTTTACATTTCTCCCTAAAGTCAAAAATAAAAACACCATGACCCCACTAGGTGTAAATACCAGCACCAAGACTCAATGTAATTTTTACCTGATGGTAAGTCCGGATAAGAATTCTTTATCAAATACCACATCGTATGTCACATCAGCTTCTTTTTCTCCTAAAAAATTGAATTCACAAACTTCCTACATAAGGGTAGTTGTATCATTCTCAGTCAAATACGATGCATTCTAAATTTCTATAGTCCTCTAGGTACAACACATGTACAGAGTATATTTAAAATCCAGTAACATACATGCAGAGCAGTAAAGTCCTTTATCATCAAGATAAAACTACTTCAGGCTTTTATTCCAAAGCTGATCTCACATAAGTCAATTAGTATCTTACTTCAGGCTTTTCAATTTTTACGGGGATTATATTTCACTTTATCATTGCATAGGAATCTAAAATGTTAACTAAAAATTATAATTATATACCTTTTGCAATACCAATGACAGTTCCTCTAAGACCTAAAGGAACTGTGTAACCTTCACGAACATTAACCACTCTGTCAAACAGTTGGTAGGTGGCACTAGGATCAGGTACCAGAGTGCCAGTATGTTCAAGTGGCTGAAACAGAAATTAAATTGATATTCAAAAACTAACTGAAGCTAGCTTACTATGTTTTACACTACCGCATTATCAACAGTTACAGATGAAAGCTTTTGCTGCCAATTCTTTAACTTAATTTTGTACATAACTGCACCTTTTCCCACAAATAGCAAACACCAGGATTACTATGCTGGTTGAAACAAACAAATGTTCCAACAGTTTGCCGATAATAATAATTCATTTTTACTCTAACGTTTTCAGAGTATTTTAAAACATACTTCAATGTCAATCATTATGATTTAAGGTTCTCCTCATAAAAATGCAGAATAATTTATTATTGTTATAATTGTGTTTATCTGGCTTAACATACATGTAGACATCATTGCTGTGTGTGCGTGACAGATTAAATGTAGATACCATTGCTTTCAATGGAAGATTGTCTAGGAATTACACAATCTGCCAGTCTGACAAGTGTGATATGCCTTGAAACAATTGAAGGCATATCTGACTTATGACATCATAAACAAGCCATTGTCATGGAGAACTTAACACCGTCACAAATATAACATAGCGACTAATGGAACACATTATAATCACTAAATAAACATGACTATGATCTCAATATCTGTTATATAAGTTCAATACAAAAAGTGACCCTCTCACAAAACCCATTATAGGCATACTGTGCAATAAGTAAACACTTAAAAGTATTCTGAAATCCAGTAAAATCAATGGATAGCGTACATGGGAGAAACCCAACACATTAAATATTAAGAAGTGCAAACAGTGGAAGAGTATAAATGTCACCTGATTAACTTTCCCTACCACAGTTCTTTCAGCTGTATATAAGATACTAATATCATACAAACAACGATTTAAAATGGAAAATCGCAGCATAAAGAATAGAACAAAAGTGTTTTGCGAAACAACATCAGCACATGCTATCCCTCATCTAGCAAGACATAAAAGTAAACTACGACTTGCAGTTTGGACTTCAGTGACATTATTTTGCATAACTCTAATTTTTTATCATACTGGTAGTCTTCTACAAGTTTACCTCAACTACAGGTACATAGAAAAGTCAAGAATTTTAAATGCTAAACACTCAATTCAATTCCCTAGTGCGACTGTGTGCAATACACTACCAATGAGCGTAACAAAGGTAACTAATGGAACTCTGGCACAACTGTATTGGGAAACGTTAGGATTATACTCTAACACATGTGAAAATGAATTTTCTTATTTTCACAAAAATAACATAACAGTGCCATTAAGTATTTCTCACAGACAAGGAGGGATGCCAAATGTGTATTACTATTATGACCCGATGTTAGCACCTGAGTTTGGACATGAATTAAAGGATTTTATAGTTGACTGCACTTACCAGGGAACTTCTGGCTGTGAAAAATATTTCACCAAGCATGAGGATCCTTTCTATTACAACTGCTTTACATTTACTCCACCAAATAATGCAACATACATTCTTGACTATGAAGGACTAATACTAACACTCTATGTGGAAAACTCTTATAATTCTAAAGCATTGTTTGGATATAACACAAACAATCCTTCAGTGGGTGAATTAGGTGCAAAGGTTTTATTACATCATCCTAATGAACTTCCTGTACCATTTTCTAAAGGTATAATTGTGCCCACTGGAACAGCCACAAACGTAGAGATAAAAACGCAAAAATATACACGTTTACCTCATCCATATCAAAGTAACTGCACAACCGAAAGTGAAATCAGTGGAGGGAAGAAGTCATACAAATATTCCTATAACCTTTGCTTGCAAAAATGTGCTGAGGACCATACAGCAAGGAACTGTCAATGTGTAGTTGGACTGTCGAGTGAGAAGTTTGGTCATGAAGTGCCGTACTGTGGTGGCTACCCTTGTAATGTTACAAAACTCATTGAAAAACAAATGTGCATGGCAAATGTTTTGACTGAAATACAGGAAATGAATACATGCAACCACTGTTGTGAATCTTGCGAAGAAATTCAATACAATGTGCAAGTTACTCAAGCTAACTGGCCAGCACAAGCTTATCAAACAGCATTTACAGATAGTTTGCTTCAACGAAAAGACACAATATATGGACAGATGATATCAAATTACAGTAATGGTGTGCCATCCGAGGTTTTGAAGGAAAATTTCTTACGCTTAAAGATCTATTTTCCTGACTGGAATCTTGTTCACATTTACCAAGAAGCAGAGTATACCATTGAAAGTTTAGTTTCAGACATAGGTGGGTCCTTCGGTTTCTGGTTAGGGATGTCCTGTGTGACTTTAATAGAACTTGGAGAACTAGTAGCAGATATAATTGTAAAGCAAGTGAGCAAGATAATGCATAAAAACACAGTAATCTCTTCGAAATCTCCCGATAATAAAAAAGAAGCATGGTAGCAAAGGTAAAAGTATCAATAGTCAAGCATCTATGATCAGTTTTCATGTCAGAATAAAGATAATGACATCGACAGCTTTATGATAAATTAAAGTGTTCCAGTTTTAGTTATGCAGTGGTGAGTGGGAAAGGCATTTTGCTAAAAGAAATGCATGTGACATACATACATGTACATGTATATGTACATGTAAAGGTAACAAAACACTAAATACATGGTGGTTTTGCTGAATTCTAATTGCCTTCCCGCAGCTCACTTAAAAACACAATAAGCCTAACTTTATAGTCGGGAAAACACAAGTATGCGATAAATGTTCACCTACTTCTTGAATTCAC
>JAOXYB010058768.1:0-10887 GCA_028565635.1 Phoronis ovalis
ATGGATACAAACCTAAAATTAATCCAAATTATTTGCTGTAAGCAACGGGTAGCAATCCAAATTTTTGAATTTCTTTACGGTAGCAATTCAAAAAATGGGCTGCACACCCCACCAAAAAATACCTTGTGTACCCCCCGGGTGAAAATGGGGACTTATTGCATTTTGGGTGACACATGTGAATTCGAATGTCAGTACGCCTGGGCATTTTATACATAACTGTAACTTACTGACAATATTGTTTCCCCACTTCTGGTGCGTTTAATATTTAGTTTTTAATATGTGATACAGTTTGTTCTTGAAATTAAATGATACTTGAAATTCAATTAATCTTATAATGTTTCATGTGTTTCTAAAATATATTCTTCCTAAAAGCCAAATAAAAGTAAGTTTTATGTTAATTTCGAAAACTTTCATCTATATTACTTTTAGACACTACGTCAACAATGAGTTACTGGAAGAATATTGTGTTGGCCCAAGGAGGATCAGACATATTATCAAATTTTTATCCATGTCTAATAAATATTAATAACAAGGTTATCAGTATTATAAGGCATTATACTCTAATAATATAAACATGGCTAACAAAATTCTAAATGCTAAAGACGCGTATGAAGTGAAATATCTTTCGCCCTCCATACGGGCTCCAACATCATGGCACACAGATAAACTATCGATACTGTGGGATCTGCTGATTAAAAAATCGCAGCAATGCCAAAGGTTTACTGCAGCTCTGTTAGCTACAGGTAAAAAACAGATTTTCCATCCTGTACCTGACCATTACTGGGGAAGTGGCTATACCAGACGGCAAAGCAGAATGGTACATCCATCCAAATGGAATGTCCAAAATAAATTTGGAAAAATGCTTGAAGAGCTGAGAGCCTACCTAGTTGCTGAAAACACTAAAAAAGCAAATAGAGATGGGAAAAGACCTGGAATCGGCCCAAGCACCATTGAAGCTTATAGATTTTCTACCACCTTACTTGACTACTTGTCGATCGACCCCTGATGTTGCTGAACAACCACTAAATGAATCACCACCATTGATGACTGAAAAGGACTTCCCACCACTTGAAGTTGCAACCAGTAGTGGTGGTGGTGTGCATGAGTGGCTGGATGATGCTGGAGAAATGTGTGGGCTAATTGAGGGTGATAGTGGTATGTATGGAGGAATGGATGATGATGGTGGTATGCATGGGCGAATGGACGGTAGTAGAAGGATGGAGGGTGATGATGGTGGTGGTATTTATGAGCACGTGGAAGTGTGGGTGTGCAAATAGAGGGTGATAGTGGTATATATGGAGTAATGGTAGATGATGGTGGTATGCATGGGCGAATGGAGGGTGGAAGAAGGATGGAGGGTGATGATGGTGGTATTTATGAGCGCATGGTAAGTAGAAATGTGGGTGTGCGAATGCAGGGTGATAGTGGTATGCACAGGCAAATGGAGGGTCATAGACCGCTGGATAGTGGTGGTATGACTGAGGGCACGAAGGGTGGTGGTATGAGTAAGGGATGAAGAGTGGTGGTATGCATATGCAGATAGAGGGTGATAGTAATGTGCATGTGCGAATGGATGTTGATGGTGGTATGCCCGAGCGAATGGAGGGTGATGGTGGTATACACAGGCGAATGGAGGGTGATAGCCGGCTGGATAGTGGTGGTATGAGTGAGGGCACGAACTGTAGTATGCATGTGGTAGAAGGATGGAGGGTGATGATGGTGGTATTTATGAGCGCATGGTAAATGGAAGTGTGGGTGTGCAAATAGAGGGTGATAGTGGTATATATGGAGTAATGGATGATGATGGTGGTATGCATGGGCTAATGGAGTGTGGAAGAAGGATGGAGGGTGATGATGGTGGTATTTATGAGCGCATGGTAAGTAGAAATGTGGGTGTGCGAATGGAGGGTGATAGTGGTATGCACAGGCAAATGGAGGGTCATAGACCGCTGGATAGTGGTGGTATGACTGAGGGCACGAAGGGTGGTGGTATGAGTAAGGGCATGAAGAGTGGTAGTATGCATGTGCAGATAGAGAGTGATAGTGGTGTGCATGTGTGAATGGATGTTGATGTTGGTATGCGCGAGCGAATGGAGGGTGAAGGTGGTAGACGGCGGGATAGTGGTGCTATGAGCGAGGGCAAGAAAGGTGGTGGTATGAGTAAGAGCATGAAGAGTGGTGGTATGCATGTGCAGATAGAGGGTGATAGTGGTGTGCATGTGCGAATGGATGTTGATGGTGGTATGCGCGAGCGAATGGAGGGTGATATACGGCTGGATAGTGGTGGTATGAGTGAGGGCACGAAGGGTGGTGGTATGAGTAATGGCATGAAGAGTGGTAGTATGCATAGGCGAGTGAAGGGTATGCATTGCTGTATGGATGATAGTGGTATGCATAGACGAATGGACGATGATGGTATGAATGTGCGAATGGAGGGTGGATGTGGTATGTGTGAGCAAATGGTGGGTGATGGTGGTATGCACAGGCGAATGAAGGCTGATGGTATAAGTGTGCGAATGCATGATGGGAGTTATCATGGACAAATGGAGAGTAGAGGTGGTATGTGTCAGCGAATGGAGGGTGATAGGTGTATGGATGGTGGTGGTATGAATGGGCGAATGGAGAGTACTGGTGGTATGTATGGACGAATGAATGGTGGTATTGGTTGCCGTGCTAGGTTATTTGAAGAATCACTGTCATCTTATTTCCTGCCTTGGAGTCCAGCAGTGTCAACATCATCATTAGGTTATTGTATAGGGAATAATATAATAAATAATAAACCAAATTTAAAATTTAAACAACTTAATAAACCGTTATTTTCTCATATAGTTCAAAATAATTTACACAATTTACAAAAATCAGATAAAAGTAACATGCTTTATTCTAGGAACAGTAAATCAAGTTCAATGTTAGGTTCTAGCTGTAGTAGCACTATATTTTCAAACAAATATAAGCAGAAGGATCCTATCAACTTGTGTAATAGATTTAGCTGTTTAGAGCAAATTGATGATTGTAGTGATACATTAGGTGAGAATGAACATCATAGTAGTAGTTTTAAATTTAAAAAAAATAAAGGTAAGTCAAGGTATGTTAATTTTAGTAAACCATTTGGTAATTTCATAACTATTCGTGAAACAGAAAAAGGGAATTGAAACAACCTATATGTAGTCCAGCTATAGATATGTCTCCAATGACTAGTATGCTTTACACCTATTTTGTGATAGGATATGTATATTTTTTCATTCCAAATGCTTGTAAATTAGCTTATGATTCTTTATTTCCTCAAAATCAATTTATTCAAGTTAAGAAAAACAGTAAAGATAAGAAAGGGGGTACATCTAAGAATTATTATGAAGTTCCTTTGCAAAACAAATTTAGTTGTCTTATTGATTTAGATACAAGTACGACAGAAACAGGTAATAATGAAGATTCTTTAACTCATGAGAAGGAAGCAAAATGTGACATGCGAAGGCAATTTTACAAAGTTACAAAACATAGTAAAAAAATTAAGAACAGGAATGAAGCTAAGAACTTGGAAGTAGGTAATAGTGTAGAAACTGCAACTACTGAAACTGCAGTAAAATTTAAAAAGCAAATACTATTTGTGTGTCAAACAATAAAACAGTTTTGTTATTATATTCAGTCAGATAATAAAATGTTAAAATTATATTTAGATAAAGAAAAAGTCTCCATTGATGATATTGAATTTTATTTAGAGGCATATTATAGTTTGCCAGTAGGATCAGATAGGTTTTCTTATAATGGACATGTTGTTAGTAGTAATGATTTAGTTTCAAAAGAGTGCACTAGTACTGTGACCTTAAATTTTCTAGGAAAGGGCAGTGGCAGAAAACAAAAAATACACCTTGGTCGGTGTGACCAGTTGGTGTAGGTGATTTGGGAATTTCGATAACAGGAATTACTTGCTTGATATTTTTAATACAATAAGTATAATTAATATAAATATATGCCAGCAGATACATAAAAAAACATGAACTTGTATACAAAACTGCACCACAACTCCGGTTGGTAAGACACAACTCTGCTTCACCATCTTCTTCAGATTCTTAACACCGCCATTACAACCCCAACATAGCGTGGCCAATGCTATCGGCATTCGAGCACCGTGCACGTGATACAACAAAAAAACGGTTCTGGAAATAGACACTCTTTTACCATACTAACTAGTAACAGTTATCACCTGACATAATTACTTTCAATATCTTATTACAATTTACCGCAATACAAGAATTTTTAATGAAATAGCGTTTTCTTGTAAGATTAACCACGTTGTAAGATCAATTTCTCTCCTAGTTTGCCATCTTGCAAAATTACACAAAGACCCAGTACATACTCTACGAAAAAAATGAGACTATACCTGGAGATACTGTCTATAATAGCAATGACACCCAGGATACGTATCAGTTAGTACTAACAGACTGAACAAAGTTCTCTGTTAACCAGATAAATATCAATGCTCTTTCTTACTAACAAATATACGACCACGTTGCTTGCTCTTCTAGCTGGGAGTGTCTATAATAGCACTGTTACTTATTTATACCTAGCCCTGCGGTGGAAATTTTACTAACAAAGAAAATGCACTGTTCCATTCATATGTACGAAATAATTAATTACATGATATCGTGACAGTCGGACGCGTGAGATCTGTGCTATCTGTGGTAATACCTCAACTGTAAGATATGGTACCATTTATGCTCACTCAATGAAGAACAAACTCAGGTTTTACTAAGGAAATTCCCAGGTTTATCATTTGATGCTTGTATTTGTCGAAAATGTGAATGGAAATATAAGTACTCTTCTAGTTCATCAATTAGTAACAATAGTAGTAGTAATTTTATTAAAAGTGTTAACTTAAGCAGTAGTGATAGTACTGATGCCATATGTGAAACAGGTAAAACAGTGATGTCATGCTGTTTGTCAGAATTTGGGATGTTGCAACACAAGGGCTCTACTTGTGTGCAAACAGAGTTTGATATTCTTCTTCGTTGTTTTTCTATAAATGTAGCCTACATGAACAATCCCAGTAAGATAATATTGTATTCAGAACACAGTACTGACTTAGAAACCTTTATTATTAAAAATATTTATTGTATTATTGAAAAATTAGATAAAGCACTAAATGACATGGTTTTAAATGACTATAAGGACATTTTGGAATACTCTAAAGTTAAGGCATTCGCTCAAATTGGAAATTACATGCTAACGGATCACTGTGTGTTATTGATTAAGATATATAATAAATACCTTTATGAAATATCTGTTAAGGCTTTAGAGTTAGAGTTAGATTAAAAAAACAAGCATCAAGACTGTTTATCAGTAAGATCATTTGGTAACTTTATATCACAATATTGGCATGAACGCAATCGTACTTTGTTGTACATACAACTACCTGGGAAGTCAGCTTTAGATATATTATGCACTACTCTTTCAAATTATGAAAACAATGATGGCAGGTCTGATTTTAATTATAGTGATAACTGCATAGATAATTATAAGGAGAACACTAAACAGTCAACTAGAAATATCACTAGTGAAAATCTACCACCAGCTGGTGGAAAATGAGAAAGTAAGTCTATTGCTACATGCTATGGTAAGTGCATTGTTATGTTACAGTGAGATTTTGAATAGTTATGTAGATAAGGCTAAACTTTCTCAGAATGAACACAGTTTGAGTTTGACTGATATAAACTTCGAAAAATATGTTCAGGATAGCATTGATCCTTATTTGTGGAACTTCTTATGTTTACTTATGGCATCACCAATGGAGTGGCATGAATACATGAATAACCCTGATGCATTTAATTGGAACACAATAAACTTTATGCACAGTTTAAATAAAAAACAAGTAGCAGGAAGATTAACAATATTTCTAAATTTAGCGTTTATTATTTCAAAAGGTGTATGTAGTCAACCATTGCACATGATGTTAGGTGAAACAATAGCTAAATTTACAAACAACTGGAGAGAATGTCTAGGTACCTTAAATTAGTTAGGATTATGTGTATCATATTGTACTTTAGAGCGTTATCGTCATAAAATAGTGGAACTGAGAAATAGAATAGGAATAAGACTTACATCAGGTACATCATTTGTTGTAGCATCAACTGATAATGTTAAAAAATTGAGGTGCTATGCGCCAATTAGAGCAACAGATGATACAAGGCCAATCCTTGACTGGACTGCAACACAGATTGTAGAGCCAGCACCAAGAAGCATTAAAATGTTAGATATAGAAATACCTACAGATAGAGAATTATCTACTGATGAAATTCCTTGTAAGAGAGTAAGGTACACCGCAACAGATAGTACATCTGAAAAGTTCTTTAATTGTGATAAAGTGTTGTCGTTAGATGATTTTGTGCCAACAAATATTGAGAACAAAGTAACTGAGGATTATGAGAAAAAATTATTTAACTTTGTGTTATCACACTATCAAGTTCAAATATCTAATCCAGAAATGTACCCTGTATCTTTGAAAATGTATTTTGCAAAACTAGATAAACCTCTAATATTGTATATCACCATGTTTTGGACATGAGTGCAGATAGCTTAGAAACAATGAAGGAAGTTGTAAATACATTATACCATGATTTAAGTGTAGGTATTCGTGCTAAATATTTAGTTCTAATAGGGGATGGAAAGGTATATGATTTGTTAGTCAAATTAAAGGATGAAATTGTTAGTCAAATTAAAGGATGAAATGAAGGAAGCAGCGGAATGGTTGTTACCTTTTCCTGGAGATTGGCATATAATGAAAAATTATGGTGAAGTTCTTTTCAAAATTTATGGTGATAGTGGGTTAAACGATCTTGTTTCCGTTCTGCACAAGGGAAAAACTTACCAGACAAGGCATCAGTTTTTCAAAAATTAAATTTGCAATTTTTCAAATATGGGAATCCTTATACCGGTATCAATTATCATTTTTTTTCAAGCACTGGAATATTAAAAGATTAAGTCCGGAATTAATTAATGAGTACAATAAACTTTGTCTGGAAACATTTATTTATAGTCAAAACTCGGAAGATGTGTATATAGAATCTGTTAAGAAATTTCTTACATTGGCAGATAGCTTTAGATTGGAGTTCATGGAGTTTTTAGAAGTAATGTGTCATTCTGATGAAACTTAGAGGTTTTGGAATAATTTTGTGCATAGGGATGCCATAACTTTTATAACGTATTATTTAGCTATTCGTGGAGGAAACTGGAATCTTAGAAATTATTGCCTACGTAAAGCTGCTGAGCTGTTCCATGTTGTCCCAGCTAATTATTACTATAGATTAATTCCTCGTCATTTAGCAGATTTAAATCTTTTTCCTGAAAGAGTGATACAGGATTTTGAAGAAGGAGGCTTTGTAGTTAGCGTACCTGGCAACAACTGGTCTAATGTAGCAATTGATGAAGCACAGGAATGATATATGAATAGAAATCTTAAATCAGTAATGAATAATTGTGTAGAAAATAACATATCTCGTTTGCCAGGGCATTTAATGTTCCAGGCACAGTTGTGGCAAAATCTAAAAAATCAGTTAGGAATAGATACAGATGAAAAAATTAGCCAGCCGCATGAAAGTTTGCCTTTTAGGAAAAACCAAGAAATGAACGTTAGGGCATATTTTGCTAAACTTCAAGATAAGTGTATTCTAGGTAATATGGAACTTGAACTCCAACCATCACAAAGTGAAACTTTCAATTTAAGACAATTATTTTCTGGAAAATTAGCTTCAACTGAACAACGTAGGAGTCTTTTATCATTTGGTGATAGGGGTAAAGAAAATTTGTTTAAATTTATAAAATCAGTTATTATAGATAAATTAAGATGCAAGTTCTCAAATGGCAAAAAAATGATAACTTTACTAATAGTGCTCACAAAAAAATTTCACATTCTAAACAATTGTTGAAAGACCAAAAAATTCAAAATAAAATATTAAGAAGGCAAATAGCATGGTCAAAGCAACACAGTGTTATTATAGAAGACCTTCCTTCTCTCATCAGAACTCCATTATAAATCTATGTTTGAGGATGAGTCTGGTACACCATATAAGGGTACTAAATCAGCTGCTTTACAATTTTTTCTTAATAGATATCCTGAAGCCTTTAGCAGTGACATGAATGATGAAATAGATGCAATCGTGATAGATGCTATGTTTTTAGTAAACTTGACACCTTTAGCTTCACAAAAAACACTTGATGACTATTTTTCGAAACAAAGTTTATAATTATTTTCAAAATAAGCATATAAAGGAAGTTCATCTTTGTTTAGATAACCAGGACCAAAACAATATTTCACTAAAAAGTATAGAAAGACCAAGACGGTTATGTGTATCCCAAACAACAGACCAGCATTTGTATGCAATAGAATGTAAAACAGTAAGTAAAAATGACAGATTACCTAATAACTGGAAAAAAATCATTAGCATTCCTGAAAATAAAAGATTATTAGTTAATTGTTATAGCAAGGTTATGTTACAAGTAATGTTTTAGGGCCTAATCAGTTATTAATAGTTAGTGGAGGTTCTAATGGTTTAGCAAAAGTTGCTTCCAGTGAAGGTATTTTCGATATTGCACTTTATAACCATAACCACTTTGAAGGTGACACAATGGTATGGCTTCATAGTTATGTCGCACCCACAAAGTTTGTAGTTATTGAATCGCCAGATAATGACATTTATCATATAGGGTTACCAATCCAGCAATTGTGCTCAGGAAAAAAAAATCTTTGTTAAAACTAGTCTTAAATCTGGTCGGGAAAATCAATTTTTGAATTTATCGAAATTAATAGACAACATGCAGAAAGATGTTTTGCTTCAAGGTTTAGAAAAGGATGATATTCCAACAATATTTCAAGCACTCTATGTAACATCTGGGTGTGATTATACTTCTTATTTTCATGATTATGGAAAGAAAAAATTCCTTAATGTCTTTTATAGACATGCATCATTTATATGTGGAAAAAATAGTTTAGGAGGGTGCTTAAGTAACTTCAGTATTGTTGATTATAAAAGAGGGTTATTAGCATTTTTTAGACTTATTGGTTGTGTATTCCTGAAGTCATGTTACCTTGCTATTATTGAAATATCATAGACTGGAGATCCAGCAACTATATACAGTCATTACAGTTCCGAGTCCAAATCCAGTTTAGAGAATCACCTTGTGTGGCTTAATGAAATCAGGAATGCTTTATTTGATAGGGCCTCTTCAGAGGAATACTTTTTACCTCCTAGTAGTGCATTAGAACTACATTGGAAACGTTGTTGTTTAGTATTGCAGACATGGGAGAGGCAGATTTGCCTGCACTGTTTCCAGCTAATTTTGAAAATTGGGGGTACACAGTTAATGAAAACAGACAATTAAAGTTAGTTGTAGATACCGAGGAGAATTTAGAAATATAGACCGTGACTTAAAGTTATGGACTTCAGGTTGTGGGTGTATTAAAAGTGGGTGCCAATCAAGAAACTGCAAGTGTAGAAAATTAGGAAAAACATGTGGGCCTGGTTGTAAATGTGGTGTCATGTGTACAAACAAATGTATAATAGGTAGGAATATCATAAATGACCAGGAAACTGAAGAGTTAAACCCTAATTCAGATGATGACAACCATTCTGAAGATGAACAGGAAAGTGATGAGGATGATTTAGAGGAGTCTCTAGCTTTAATGGAATTATATTAAAGATGCAGGCATCGTTACTGTTATTCATATTGTATTTATTGTAACTTTTAATAGATATATTTATCTTTTATTGCAAAGTATTATATATAATTATAAATTTACATATTTATTTGTTTATATTTTTTTGTATTGGTGTTAGCTTTGAAGGTATTTCAGGATGTGATAATAAATATGTTTTTTAACAAGGCGTTTAATTTGTAAAATCTATTTATATTGGTACATATAGCACTGTAATTGGTGTTTTATAATTGTCAAACAGTTTATACTAAACAGTTGATCAAATACACTTTACTTTGAAGCTTACTGGTAACTCCTGTGGCTTTTGGGTAAACTGAAAGTATTAATACAACTACGGTATCTAGAAAGAACAAAACCTTGCAAGTCATGCATTTTACTTTGCTTGTACTATTATTATATGCAGTTGCATATTATTCTTTAGACCCAGAGCCATTTTGTTCTCATAATTTTGGGATTGTTTCTTTTTCAATTTTCAAACACTGATATATTGGAAACGCTTTGAGTTACAGGTGCTAAATTTGAGGTATGGACTCATTTGGGAGGGGGCATAAAAAAATAAGGTCAGGGATCAAATTTCTAAAATTGCTTAAAACATTCAAAAATTATTGTGTCCGGCTATACAAAGATCATTTTGATTTTTCCAGCGTTAAGGAGTCGGAAGGTCAGATTTTCTATTTTTAGCATGTTTTCGACCAGTTCTTACAGAAAATAGCTTGTAATTCGAGAACAGCTGGTGTTACAGGCTTGTAGTTTGACATGTGATGTCCATGGGGTGGGATGAGTTGACATTGAAGTCAAAATGTCAATTTGAGGAAGAAAGGTTAAAATCTTAAAATAATATGAAACTTCCAAAATTGATGTTTTTATATCCTGTTAAGGTCATCTACAATTATTTGGTACTCATGAGGTCAGAAGGTCAAAACAATTAATTCTTGATATTCGATAAAAAGTTCAAAAATGAAGTTAACAGGTCATTTATGGGTTATCTGAGCTGACATAAGGGATCATCTCAAAAGTTATAACAATAACCACAAACGTATAGTGTTTAAGATAGGATTTAGGGGGTTAGTGAGATTTTTTCCCCTATCCATTTGCGAACCTAGTGGGTTCCGGGGGCAATATGTGGTGCTATTTCCTGCAATCTGGTGCATTCTGGAACTCTAATTTGCCATGACACACTG
>JAOXYB010058779.1:0-10885 GCA_028565635.1 Phoronis ovalis
GCTCTCAGACAAGAGAGACAGAATCATCTGGCAGAAATAATTGAGGGGTAAAAGGATATAATATCAGGCCGAGGTTGTGATAATATCATAGGTGTTAAGATATTTTTTTCTTCTAAAATTAGAATTTTATAAATAATTTAATCTCTGTGTTTAACATATATATGGCACGTATTCCATAAAATTTTGAATTAGTTAGAAATGAATTTCGTAAGAAATACCTGTAGAAACATTGTAGTAAAGTTTAATCATTTTCAAAGGATTTCATAAAATAAATTGTACAAATATCCTAACAATTTTTAAAGTAACTTAGAATGGAATTTCTTAAAAATACGTGTAAATATTTTCTAGAAAATTTTGAAACGTTTAGAAAGCAATTTCATAACAATGCGTGTAAAATATCATTAAAAAATTTGAATCATTTAGAAAGATAATACTATAGTTTAAAAAACTGTTTTAACATTATTCAATACAATTTCAAGACGATAAATCCATGCAGTGTTTCTGAACTCAGTACCATAAAGTGAATATACTTTTTTATTCCCTAGTATGTTTTGAAGATTTTTAAAAACATTTTAGCTATAAATGAAAACCGTTTTTGAAAAAAATTGTACTTTGATGTTATTCATTTTTGAAGATAATTTGATTCAGATTAACAATATAGCTTTAATTTATAATAACAAGATGGATGTCATAGTGGGATTTTAAATGTCTTGGTTGAAGAGTTTTATCTATAAGCTGTTGTTTTATCACGTTATTCACAGGACGACTGTAATGCTTCCGTATATACATAGTACTTTTATTTTTGTGTTATGATCTAATAAAACAAATGTGTTTATTCATTAATAAATGTTTCATTGCACACAATTCTTTTTCTTGTTTAGAATTTCTTACTAATTAAGACAGATGAATCAGTGCTATTTAGGGAGATATGTGACGCTTCGGAACACCCGATATCTTCATATTTTTACAGTAAACTGTTGCACATTCTTATACTACATTGTGAGCATGTTAAGCAAAGTTGTAAATATTTTATACGTATAGGGTCCGGAAAACGATATAGTACATGAAGTATATTTTTGCTACAATTAAGACTTTATTTTTGCCTTTTCCTCATTTCCACAGATTGCTCAAATATCTATAATATGACCAGATAGGATTTTACCAAAGGCATAGGAATACTGTAGTTTTCTATTTTACAGTCTGAATAAATTCACATGTTAGTTTGTAAGTTCCTTCTTGAGAAGGTACAGAACATTACCGGATGGATTCATTCAGACTGGCCATTTATTGACACTGTGCTATATGTACGATTACTGTGAACGTTCTAATTTTTAGTCAAGTTACGACTAGATGTAAATAATAACAAAAGTCTGGAAACATCTAAACAGTAATGATAACACCAAATCAGTAAACAACTTAAATAACAAAAAAATCACACTAGGAATTTTTGTTTTGGTTTCTATTGATCTCAAAATGACCCAATATTCTGAATGACCTCTAAATGACATGAGAGTCTCATTTTTGGAAAGTTTCGACCAGTTTGCAGATTTTGACTTCTTGACCATCAGACGAGCTTGCGACATCAAGACCAACTATCTCCACATTGGGGATATTATAAGTCAATCTTGAAGCCTGTATGACTAAACGTTTTTAGTTTTGACCTATTCCTTCCATAGATTAATTGAAAAGATGACAAACAATAAACTATTGACCTTTTGGCCCCTATGTAGCCTCAAAGGTCATCAACATTACCTCTGTGTAATATGATAACATTATATTTGGTCATTTTGAACAATTTTAGAAATTTGATCTATGACCTCTAAATGACCTTTTGACCTCAAAAATATAAAAAATAGCGAAGTCAACTTTAACCGCATGTCTCACCTCCTGGCCGTCTTCGTGACATGACTCTCCGAAAAAAAGAAAGAAAGAACAAAAGAAAGATTACAAACCCAATTGGATGGGCGTTAAAGGAGCAATCCTAAATACAATGAACTGTATAAATATCATACACATAGCATTTAAGAAAGGTATCAATTGGTTAAAAAACAAAACTAAACAACAAAGAATATTTCACCTGTGCCACCTACTTGCTCATTAGCATATACAGGTTACTAAAAGGCATCAGGGCGAGAATGAGAGTCAGAATGTGACTTGTTCATTTCCTCTGATGTCTGACGTCAAGTTCTGCAAAAACGTACGTCAACAAGTGAGTATTCTAGTCCGCTGATATTATTAGCTGGTTATAGCTTCTAACGACACTAAATACTATCACCTATTTTCGAGATCTTTAATAGTTAAAGAGTACTAGTTATTGATATACAGCGAATTTGTGACACGTAAGAAAAATCCCCATGTACTAGTTTAATCTGAAGACGTTATACAAAGCCTGAATAAAATCCAGGGATACAATTTTGGTGAAGCGCCAACAAGCAGAGAATATCATATTTCATGATTTTTTTAAAAATAAATAGTGATAAAAAAGAAAGACGATTTTCGCTAACAAAAATAATAATATTAAGCATAGAAGAAATATAAATCTAAACTTATAATTAAAAAGAAATATTACATATAACAACTTAGACTGTAAAAACAAACTGTAGGTGTAATAAGTGCAAATTTAGTACTAGCATAGCACGTTCAAATGTTGAAGTTTTTCTTCTCTTACTTATAATATACATAGTGGAGCGGGTGTGCGGTCTACATAGTCACATGGTAGTGAAAATACTATATAACATAGATATAAGATCTTTCAATGTATAGAAATCATGAAAAATGACATAGTTAAATATCACTACATATTACTTTACTGAATACGAACAGAAAGTAAGCACCTGGTTTGTTAGGTAAAATTCTCGTACAAATGATTATGAACTGAGTATCAGGGATGTCAATACGGAATATACTAAAGTCACTTGAAAGAAACGTCTATGTAAACTAAATATGTTGAACAATAAAGAAGTTACGCCGGTAAGAACATTGTAGAGCTTGAGTTTAAGCGTTGTTTTGATGTACGCAAAAGTTAGAATTTTGCCCAGTAGGACAAATTTAAAACTTATGAATTTGAATAATTTAGAGTTGTTATTAATTAACTGGATTATACTATGGTTATAAGACGGCAAATTAAAATGTATCTTGACTTTTTACTGTTAACCACAACACAAGAAATGGAAAAACAAACCTTAAAAGAAACTACCTTTACACCACTTTTAACATCATAAATAAGTCAGTAGGTCAAATAAGTCGTTCATAAACAACTGTTCATGTCATCAATAAAGTGAAAACACGTTTTAAAGACCTTCTTAAAAGATCTGGAATTTATTGAAAAACCTTCTATTTTTTTGTTTTCTTTTACCAGTATTTAAGAACGTTTTACAAAATATTCTTCCCATTTTGTGTGTATTCATGAGTAAACTATTTTTTAAACCTCGAAGTGCGAGTTTTTGCTTATGGATACCTAAATTTTCAGTTTGTTGCAAAATTTTCAAAGTGAAGAGAACTTCTACGTAAAAAAGAAAGTTGCCGACGCGTTAGGCCAACTTTTAAAAATAACTGTCTCTCTTTTTCACCATTATCAATATATCAGGTTTCAGACAAAGCATTTATCCCAGCACAAAATAAAGTATGATCACTCTATGCTCTCCACATCTGTCTGTTTTAGGTTGCATCAGCACACTTCACGACATATTCGTCCACATTATACTGGCCCACCTGTATGCATTGAGGATGAATGTTTTACCACAGGTAAAACGAGGACCATGGTTATATGATTATCAGTAGAATATCTCATACATATGTCGACACGTATGTTAACAACAGAGTAGTTGTGCCCTCTGGCTAAAATAAAGTTACAGTAGGTTTCTGAGTTAAGCTCTCTTCCGATAAAGTACTAAATACTGATTTGTGACAGTTACTCAGATTTTTATGACGTCATCAGCTTAGTCTGTTAGGGAATCCTCGTTCGGTTTTGAAGTGCCGCGTAGATCATACAACGCGAAATGTAATATATACTCAAGCACATTACGTGACGATTCAGCCTGTACAAAAGATCATATTTTATTTCTGTGCGGTGGTCTGATTTATTGAATTGTATTTCGCTCCGTGCAATGTGTGATACGTCATATTTTATTTTCGGATTTTAGAGTTGCAATAATTTTCTTTCTGCAATCAGATGAAAGTATGATAAATAACTCTCCATCGTGGATCCCTGGAGTATACTGTAAAAATTCTGAGTGACCGGCCAATACAATTATCTTCTTAGGAGTGTGACTGTAATAGGCCGCATACAACTTGTTAATGAACAGTTATTATTGTTGAGGTAGGAAAGGTTCGTATTAAGTACGTGAACCGTGATTGCAAGAGTTTATTACTTGTGATTCATAAAAAAGTAGTTTCATTTTCTTGGAGCTGCTGTCACTACCCCCCATTTTCCTTCTCAATGTCCCGTCACAACAGATATTTCTGAGGTCATTTTACCGCATCACAAATCAGTATTTTGTGCATACGGTAGAGTATAACCCGGACACAGACTGTAATAACATTAAATTGGGGTAGTAGAGAGCACCTGTTTACCAACATATTTCTTATATCGCAATATCTTTATTACGTGTTACTTCCTTCAATTTTACATCTTGCACTTATAGCCTATACTCACCGTCATATTTATCATATTTCACATCTAATCACTTTAATGAAATATCTTAGATCATGAAATAGAGTTGTTTAAGGTTATCTTTACTGTTGTCGATGTACACTGCTGCAGCATAAAATAATTAGAAATATGCAAACTTGAAGTAAACATAAGTTGAAGCAAAGAGAGTGGTACTAAAGTCATACAAAAGACTTATATCAAGTGTTTTGCATTATTTTATCAACACAGCTTCCATGCAGTACCTTGTAGGGTCAAATTTAGTGTGTGTACAATAAGCAAAAACAAAATTTACAATAATGTAAACTTGAATAACAAAATCAGAAGGAAATAGAGTATAGTTCCCCTTGTCATTTGTTTCGAAGTAATTTCTGATAACAATCATCTAAGCATACTAATAAAACACTTAGTGATACATTTTGATTTTTTTACATTTGTCTGTTTTTTTCAGTTACATAATGCTGCAATACGTGGTGACGTCACCAGACGTGAGAAGAACTTATGCAAACAGTGCGCTATGATGTCAATGAAGAGGAGAGGGTGAGAAAGAGTTAACAATTATATTTTTTAAACATTTATAATCAGAAATATACATGTGTACCTATATGCCTCCATGACAGGTTGTATGAAGATTATTTTGTGTTATAAAACAAATAAACCTTATAAATGCAAACATATTTGATAAGATTAATATCTTTGAAGTATACTGTTGATGGCTCATCGTTTTTGTAAACATGCTTAATACAATATGTATTTGTCTACTCGTCAATAATTAGTGATATGTCGGGTTCTTAATTACATATGGTAATCATTTATCGGTGCCATATTATAGGTGGTTATGAATAGAAAGGAAATGCAATGACAGGAACATGTACATTGTATATATGCCACTGTTGTTGCAATAAACATATTGACTAAAGTATTCATTAAACATTTCTTTTGATTAGTTAATATGCTAACTAATTGCATTTTATTTCATAATGAGCATCTTGAACAATGCATAAAGCTTATTACTTTTAATTATTCATTTTAATATTACTTGTAGTATAAATATGTTTAGTAGTTTTATTTTTATCTAATAAAATATTAACTAAATTAAAGTTTATTCCATACGTAATAATTTGTTAAAATATATGTTTGCAATCAGTTGCCTCGATATGGTTCTAATCGTCGATGACCACACTTCTAGGCAGTCGTACCCGCGAATATTGTGTTTAATTGTTTTAAATCACATTTCAATGTTATTACAAAATGTATTGAATAAATCAGGTGATGTTTCAAAAACCAAACGTGTTTATCGTTCATATTATATTGAGGTTAATAGGCAGTTTCGAATCCATTACGGAGATATAACGGGTCGAGACCGATTGAACAGTTATAATGGGAGAGACCTTTAGGTATAGTACAGTATAGTAGCATAAACAGTGAATGCAGAAAAGCTGTAATTTATTTGCATTTTACAGTGACGTCAGATGTCGTATCAACAATACATGCGTATATGACAGACTCGCGTATATTCCATTGTTAAAAAGTCGTCTGCTAACTTGGCACGGGAACACTTCTCGCGCTGCGTGTGTATGGTAACAAACGCAGACGCAACAAATATAAGAAATCTTCCAGCTCGTTTCATCAATAAAATGTAATATCGAATTTTTAAATTAGTTTTAAAAAATGTACTCAATATTTAACACTATGGAACAAAATACATGTCGTGTAAAAACGCAAAAACAATCATTTTTCAACTTCGCCATCTAGTGTGTGCCTGTTCGCGTAATTATCAAATCACGTTCGTAACGATCCACGAGGGATCCATTATGGTGTCACAACTGTCCATTATAACGGTCTAACCAGTCCATTATAACTTTCAAACCAGACCATTATATTCCAATAAAGGTTAATCAGACACAAGCAGAGTGATTTGCTCAGCATTGAGATTTTCGATATGTCATGGACGACGATCTTCCTCAGAATGCGGTAAAAGACTGCTACGGCAAGCCGGTTAAACTTGAAGCCGGTTAAGTTGATTTAAACTAAGCAACATCTACAATCGCTAGATGTCGTTACTTGTTCTTTTAGTGCAAAGATAACATCATTTCGCAATCAGTATTTACGGGGCCATGACCCTGACAATTATGACAAGTTACTATATTTGAATATATGAATAGTTCACGAAATATTGTTGTGTGTTTTAAATTATATACGCAGCAAGTCTTAATCAATTTCAATCGGAATATAGGCTAGTGATAATGTGAGTAGTCACGGATTTAAAAACGTCAGCTTTGCCAACAGCGTTCAAAATTGTTCAAAAACATTTCGATTCTTAGTTCAATTGCCATTCTGAATCCCTACCAGCTTTCCCACATCAGCAGTGTTCAAACATTCCGGTTTTATTTGTTCCTTCTGTGTATTTTCAGTAGATCTCTATATGTATACGCCATCGGAGTCAATTGGTTAGAATATATTATTTACATATAATGACATATGTTTATTAATATTAAAATCAAAAGTCTCTCTAGAATATTCGGCCGGGCTCTCCTTTGTTATTTCGTGAACAGCCATTTTACAAAATCACCTGACCGACCAAGGGTCAAGTTCTCTCTGCAGCCGAAATCGATCAACAGATTTCATGACACTGGTTGATCTTTCGGTGATAACGGGTGTTATTCACGAGTTAGAGTGACGTCACAATATTTCACAATATTGAGTGACGTTACGTACAATAGGTGAATATTTCCTCTTTGATCTGAAGTCAATAACTGCAAGATTTGACGTCAGCAAGTGAGTATTTCTGATCCTACGCTATTACATAATGCTTCCAGACCCGAACGACAGGAACAAAAATCAACGTTGTTGTGAGAACTTTGATGATTATGGAGTAATAGATTGTGATATAGTTTGGGATTTATGGCATAGGTATCGTAAGAAATATTCCCGTGTACTATTTATAGATCAGTCTGATCAGTAACGACATCGGCCATTTTAAAAATTAGTGTATATATTTCATGCTAAGTCGTTGTCTACGCTTAAAACCAGAGAAATAAATGATAAAATATTGTTAAATTTTAAATGCCAATTACTTATTGCCTGTCTATTCACAGTCATGGTTGAATCCGCATGTTGCATTGACCTGTGCGCCGTCATACTTCATCATATTTCAGCAGCACAAAAAAATGTCATTATATAATTTCTTGATCAAGTGATATGATTGGTACACTAGGGTTTGTTAGTTTTAGGTTGAATAAACACAACTGGACAAAATCGTTCGACTTATACTAGTAATCTACAAGTTGTTTTATACAATGGATGATGCTTTCGGAAAGACATTCGCGAAACGTAAGGTAAAGTAGGGAAATAGCCATGGTTATGTTGTAGTGTTTCCATTATCAGTAGATTATCTCTGAATATTGATGTTCACATGTTACACGTGACTGTGTTAATAGAAGAGTATTTTATGAGTTCTGAATAGTATTTATCACAATGAGGATAAAACTGATGGTAAGATTTTCTGTTTCACTTTTCTATCTTGCACACTTTTCACAAATATTCGATGTTTAGAAGAAATATAAGACATGTAAGAGATAAAGCAAACACATTTTTATAATGCTTACAAATATATTACCTATATGAAGTGAATGTAGCCAGTTCACTATAACACAAACATTTTAAGAATATACTGTGATTCTGAATAAACAATCACATACATGTTGCTCTCCACTATAATAAACACAGCTTTTTGGCAAATTAAATTCACACTCGATAATCCACCAAATGTATGCATAAAGACGTTTCTAAGCATTTCCTTACTTGGTGGTATAATAGCGCGTGCACAATTAACGTTAATCATTGTTACCGTAAACGTGTGAATACAGGTAATGCTGGTAATTATTTAACAAATAAGTTCATGTTATATTGCAATGTCTCTACTACTTTAATTAGAAGTAATTTTACTTCTACCAACGCCGATTGTCGCCATCGTATTGGACCATCAAATCAATCCTAATGAAACATCATAGGTAATGCTAAGTTTGAGTTTTTTAATGTTATCTTTTCTGTTATCATTGCACACTGCGGCAGAGCTAAAATTACAAAACAATATAATTAAAACCTTGAATGAAAAACCAGTTAAAATAGAGAGTGAGAGAGTGGTTGATAACTTCCTTTTTCTCATTTGTTTTATTTTGTTTTATCAATTTATTTAGACGTTTTAAAGAAAATAAAGGGTGTGCCCACGCGTCAAACAAATGTTTACAGTAAATCAAACCTGAAAGAAAAACTAAAAGTAAATATATTGCTCTTAACTTCGTATTGGAGATTTTTTTTCTGCTTATAAGACATTTTCTCTATATTTTTTTTCGATTACATTCATTTTGATATAATTTCTTGTCAACAACTGTATAGGCCTGGTAATAATCTTGCAAGAATAAAATGTGTGGCTCAACAATGAACACAGATGCGAAAAACACAGATGCTTTTAAATGTTACTATATTCCCTTCAAGTCGACTGGTGGGACTGTTTAGAAGTAATTTATGGGTGGACACGCGTATTATTCACCTTAAATACACTTAGTCAAATATGTAACAGGTGTGATAAAGAGAAATACGATATGTGGATAAAATTGCACAGCCATTTATATATACCGTAGCTCGTGACCATTCCAAGCAAGTAAAGACATAACACGTGTTAGCAGTGTTATAACATTACACTTACTGTAAAGCGCGATACAATGAACCTTATAAAATATCAATGTCAAGACAAGTCAAAAATCGTTTATCAAAATGAAATGTAATTTTGAATTTATATTACAATGTTAAGAACTATGAATTCGAAATAAGAAATACTACCCAGCCTACTGGGCTTATAAGTCAAAGTATCTTTGAAGCATGTAACAGTGTACTGTTTGGATAGAGTGAATAAAATACCTTAGGCTATAATTGATAAATTATCATATAGGATTAAACATTATTTCCGAGGTTATGTTTGATTTTACGTAAGGGAATGTAATGTTACCTTTTCTGTTTCAGTTACATGTAGCTGCAAAACGTGGAGATGGGAAAGAAGTGACAAGACTTCTACAGGAAGAACACTATGACGTGAATGAATTGGATAGGGACTCGGTGAGGAGTTTTAATGTGTTAATATTATCAAAAATATTTGACATATGAGCCTACATTTACGTCCACGGCTGGTTGTATGATGTATAATATTAGTTTGCGTAGTATAAAATATGACAAATACAAGCATCATATTGGATATTATTATATCATAACTATGAAGCTGTAACTAATAACCGTTCAATATGATCCACTTAACCATTTGATTATTTGGTTACTGGTATAGTTATTCCAGAAATCTTCAGTATCCTCATCCGGGTCCTAGTTGATAGTTGATATAAAGGCAAATGCATATGCCTAGTTGTTGGAGTTAGTATATCGATTGATAATTTAATGAAATATAACGTACTACAGTAACATTTTACAGAAAACAGCCATGCAACTACGGTTTTGTGTAAAACTGCAGTCTGGTCTCTGATATGCTTACCGCTGAAAACAGTCAGTTCGATATATTACTGAGACGTCTCTTTTCGAAGAAAACTACATTTTGTGTCTACTATGCATTCGTCTACTATTCAATAATTAGTGATAGCTCGGGTTCTTAATATATATAGTGTTATCATTTACCGGTACCGTAACATATGTGGATTCGAATAGATAGATAATGCAATAACAAGAACATGTACATTGTGTATTTCGTTACAGTTTATATTAAACTGTTGATAGAAGTATTAATGTATTATTACTAAAAAAAATAATACACTTTTGACATGATTATGACGTAATCGGATGTTCATCCATAATTAACGTTAGATGGGACTCCTCATTAATTATAGATTAGTTTAACTCCTCCTTGTTATGCGGCAGAATACAATTGTATTGGAGTAGTTGTGACGTCATGGTGATGTGATCTTATTTAGTGGTAACTGTTGTACGTTCTTCATTATATATAGTTTGGTTTGACTCCTCTTTTTTAAGTTGCAGAATACAACCATATCAAAGTTTGTTATTGTGACGTTAAGGTGATTTAATCGCCCAGAAAATTCTTGATATTTTTGATGCATTTTCCTGCAATCTGGCACATTCTAAGACCATTTGTATACATATTGTAATTTGTAAGTTTTTGTTTGATAATTGTAAATTTCTGGTTATGTATAATAATGACTATACTTTTTAGGCTGTTTA
>JAOXYB010058801.1:0-10885 GCA_028565635.1 Phoronis ovalis
CAATCGCGATTAAAGTTTGGCTAAATTTTTTATCTAGCTAATATTTTAATCGCGATTGCCCGTGTGAACAAAGCTTATGACATGTTTTATCAGATTTCTTAAAATTGGTACTTTACTGAAAGAAGAGTAAAATTTGCTTTCACCAACATACTGGTTTGTGTTTTTTGTCTAAAGGAATAATGTAACATCATTATGTTTTAAAATGCTGTCTGTGAGATTGGGCCTTGGCTAATAAGTCATTAGCCAGTCAAAAGTGTGGTGTTACATAGTTTTGAAACATCAACTAAACTTACATTTTCTGATAGTGCATTTCATTTTCAGGACATATTTAGTGTCTTGTAAAATCACAATATATGACATCTGTAATATGAATGTGTATTTTATCAACTATTATTTTCTTTTGATGTATTACATAATTTTAAATAATTAGTAAATAATTGCATACTCTTCATGACACATCACTTAGACCAAAGTTTTGGCAGCACACTGCAAGTTCAGAGGTGACAACTATGGCTGGAATAATATTTACTTAATAAAGGGCAAAACCTATGTTTAAAAGGAATTAACAAGGATATGTAATTAATCTTGCTGATTGATTTCATGGATTGCCTGAAATTTTATCTACTTTTCTAAACTGTAATCTTGTTGGGTACAAAAATATTTACACAACAAGCAGACAAAATCAATTCATTGTAGCCTTCTTGTTGTAAAATCTGATGATGTTAAACACTTTATATATATTTTCATAATTCAATATGCAATTGCCTGGCAGGACCATAAAAAACATAAAAAAAGATACTAAATTAGCAAAGTTGACCTCTGTCTTTGTGGGGAACCAAGATGAGTAAAGTTCCAATAACAACAAAAAAATTTAACCCCTCACTCTTGCCTTGCATCCCCTGGCATTTCCTACCCACTAGTCCTGCACCCTCCTTTCTATGGATTTTTGTGCCCTACCCTGCAAAATATTATAAATAGATACTATAATGCAATTACAAATGTTCAGCAAGTTGGTACATCTTGCTCTCTTTACTGCAAAGTGTGTCTGCTTTGTATGAAATGTCCATATAAATTATATAAAATTACTTTGTAAATTTTGTATTAAATAATAAAATAGTTCATGCAAAACACTCAGGCTAAACATATATATCTCATGACTCTCACAATCTTTATACTAAAGCTAGACATGTTCTGGAGAAGTGACACTTAATAAAAGTGAATATATTTTTGTGATGGGAAAAAGTCCAGTAATTGATTTTTTATGAAGCTTACAACTTTCTCATGCCTTCAGAGTATTTCCTGATTTATTGTGATATGAAAGTGGATACCAGAGGATTATTTTTAAGTTACATTGATTAAAATCTAAATTTTTTAATTACACTGTATTAGCAAGCAGACAAACATCTAAACAGATCCTTTGAGGATGTTTAATCAACAAATGCCAGTTGGAACTGACATTTTCCTAAACATTTATATAGCCTTTGCAATGTTATGATTATGATGAATATAGAAGTTAATAACATAGACATTTATGATTTTATAATTGTTTGATAAAGAATTTTATACAGAGTGATATTTTAATTAGAATTGCTTGATACAGAATTTTGTATAAAGTGATGCTTTTTTATGAGGAAAATGAAGAAAACAAGTGACAAAGATTTTTAAAACCAACCCAGGTCAAACGTCCAAAAAACACTTGTCTAATATGGTCCTAAACAAGGAATATGGCAGGCCACTGGCTTATAATTTACATTGCTTGACAACCACCTCCTCTTGCCCAAATAAAAAAAATCCAATACTTGTAGCATGTAATTTGATGACAACTTGAAAGCTATCGGGGAAATATATGCTTCTCTATCAAATGTTGATGAAACCCTATGTGATAGCAACTGACTATCCCCAAGGAGCGTTATACACTGTGATAATTTTGAATCAGTCGAATAAATGTAAAGCAAAAAAGCAATTCATGGTGTTGAATAATTTTCTGTTTGATAAAAATGTTTTAAAAAGCAGTCACAACAATGGAATTTTTGTACAGTATTGAATGTACTCTGCTGTGGAACAGTTTCCCCATGTTAGCCACAGATAATAAATTGAGGTACTGGCTGCACATTCCTGCATGGTAATAGGAAGCAATACTACTTGTGAGTATTATTTCAGATATCTGAAAATATATCTTATATTCAGTAATCCGATCCATTTTTTATCATCTTTATTGTTTACATCAGTTTCCGAATAATTCAATGAGTAATTAATTTGCAAGAAAATTGCCAGTATTTTATAAAACACACATGAATGTCAATTATAAATTTAAACCAGAAATATTATTTTTGTGTTGCAATGTTTACACTATCCATCATAAAATACCTTGGAAAATCCACATTTGCTGTTTTAATTTTCATAATCAAAATAAAGATAGACATATAAAAAAGTGAACATGCTTGGCTTACTTTAAGTCCAAGAAACCAAACCTTGAATATTGCTGATGTAATAAGTAGCTATTTTGGGAAAAAAATGTGTTTTTCAAATTTTAATTTTCAAAATAATATATTTAAGTCAACAACCCCTTACAGATTTAAAACTCTGTACAAATCATCTTTACATAAAGATCTGTGTATGTATTATTGTCTCATATTTCATAATTTTTCCTTCCATTAAGTTTTGAATTTTGAAAGTTTAAAGATCAATTTTTTGTTGATTTTTATCAAATACATAAAATTTCAAAAATTGCTAAAAAATATGTTAAAAATGGTATATGCACCTCAATGTATCTCAGCGCATTAAAAATATTATACGCTTTATTGAATTTGATGGAAATATTTCTGGGAAAGGTGGTTGTTGACATTTTTTTTTTAGGTAAGTGGTTGTCAGCCATTATATTTTATGGCCTATCACTTGTTTCATTCCAATCAGTTTCTGCATGCTATACTTAATTTTCAGATTAGTGATATCTTTAATTAGGTGTCAAATTCATACTTGTCTTACTGTCCTAACTCATTAGCTGTTATCAACTTAGATAACATTTGTGTCTGTATTTCATATACATGAAGTCACATTCTAAAGTGATATTTTAATTATGTTGATGCAGGCTTTTTTATGAGGATAATGAAGAAACTAAGTAACAAAAGGCCCATTCAGACTTACAACTTAGAGCGCTTCACAATAGATCGCTCTATAATATTCATTAGTGTTGTAATGAAGTATAAAATCTTATGTGCTATAAGCAATTTTCTGCTTATTGTCAAATAGTAATTTTCATTGGTCAGAAAACTTCCACTGTTGTTATATAATAAGCTTAATTTAAAAAAAAAAGAAAAATATAACAGCAGTAGAAATATTTGCATAAGTATGTAGAAAAAAGTATTGTTTTTGTGTTTTTTCGTGATATTTCAAGTATAGTCGTGTTTATTTGTTGATCTCTCAATTTCACATAACAAAATAGCATGTTTTAAGTGAGCTCAGTGTGTTTGTAAACATGACAACACTATGGATTTTCTGATAGACAGAAACAAATGCTTTGCAATTATGCTTCGAGAGTCAAATTTTTATCATATACTATCTCATATTCCATGTAATATTTGTTTGAAAACAATGCACAACATTGTTTTTCCATTCATTTTTAATGTAAAAAAAATGATTTTTTTAAATTGATAAGTTTTTATCTAAATGCATTTTTTATGATTAATCAATAACAGGCTTTTATTTACTGTTTGTATAGAAAGACAGTTCCGTTATCTCTATAATTCCATTTGATGTATTATTATAGCACTATGGAGACAACAGTTAATTTTCTTTTTATGGTATTTGCTTTAACAACCAAAGGTTCTATTCTTTATAACTTGATTTTAGTTATACATATTTAATTGAGATTAGAAATTTGTGATGAACAAATAGTAAAAATTAGTTACTGTCTATATTGTCAGTTTATAAAATTACTGAATTTATTAAGTTGTCGTTTTACATCGTAACTAAAGCAAGCAAAATCTGTAACCAATTAAAAACAATTATCACTTTTCATTTAGTAAATTAACATCTCAGATAATTGGCAAACTTCATTAATTGGAATTGAAATTTGTACTGTAGCTCCAATTAAGAAATTATATAAGTCTTAGACTATTGCTGTCTATTAATTATTCCTTTGGAAATATGTTAGGTTAAATGTATAAATATTTTGAAACATTGTCAGACAAGTAAACTTTTGGCCAGATTAAATAATCCAATAATTCCTATGAATCTGAGAAAGGTATTGGGAATAAAGAGGATTATGATACATTGTAATTATCATGATTACAGTACTAATTTTAATTAAATCAAAATTTCAAAGCTAGAATAAAATCGTAATTTTCAAAGAATTGTATATGAAAATTGAATAATATGTTTGTAATGCTTAGTGAATTAATCTAGTAACAAGCTATCACCCCTCTCGGTGAAGTAGACTTGTCTTACAGCAGAGTGGCTATATCATCAGGCTGACTGACAGTTAAATCTTTAGTAAAAGCTTTATACACACTTTAAGACTCACATACACACCTTTCTCTAAGCTGTGGTATTTGGAAGTGTGATTACTTGGTATTTGAAATTATTGATTGCATAGTTGATCTTGAGAAATTTCTTCCACGTGAGGAGTATGTTTTTCATTTTTAATTCCTTAATTACCTCAAAAACGCTAAGTAATTTTCTTTGAGTGCACTAGTAGCGTGCTTTTAGCAAACTTGTGCACCATTACGAAGAAGAATTTTAGTTTGATTAAACAAATTCTGGAACTATTTAAGCATTATGGATCAATCAAACATTAGTATATTCTCAACAACAGTTCGATTAGAGACCAGCAGAATGGAAGACATTACAAGTTCCGATCTCGGAATTTTAAAGTTCAACACAACCAATAATGAAACGGAATATGACACACAATGTCCAGATTTTGACAATTTTGATTACAATGAATACTTATTGCAAGTGTTCTTAAGTTCAAATTACTCAAGAATTTCTCTATCAGACTTTTTTCTTATCCAGAAATTCTACTTTGTGATGTATGGAATAATTTTACACGTCGCATGCATCGGAGGAATGATTGGAAATATTTTATCCTTTATCGTTTTAAATCGCCGCGAAATGAAATCTTCAACCTCTACTTACCTTGCTGCTTTAATGATCTGTGACTGTGTCGTACTGCTTTGCGGATATTGTAATGAAGTTTTAGGCACTGGACTTCATGTGTCTTATCGATACATTCATTACGTGTCTCCTTATGTTAGCGTTTATGTAGCAGCATTGGGACAGTTGTGTCGTGATAGTGGAGTTTTGCTGACAATTGCTGTCACAGTTGAGCGTTACATATATGTTTGTCACACATTCAGAGCATCAACTATGTGTACAATTAAACGCGCCAAAATTACTAGCTGTATTTTGATTCTTTGCACTGTGTTATATCACATACCAACATTTCTTTACCAACATGTGATCCAGATATATGTTGCACCTTGTGATATAACATACCATGTTGCAAACCTCAGTGGAATAGTTCCACACGAGTTTTACACATTTCAAAAGTTATATTTGCATCCTATCTTGTTTTACGTTATTCCGATTGTGGCTTCCTCAGTGCTGACCATTATACTAATACGAGAAGTACATAAGACAAATGTTTTCCGTCAACAGATGTCGCAGAATCAGTCAATGGATGTGAATGTTACTGTGGTCTTAATCAGTGTGGTCATTGTATTTTTGATCTGCAGTACACCAACAATGGTATATTTAATTTTAATGACAGCAGGAGGAATTGAAGTTTTATTTTCGCTGGAAGGAACTCTTGCTTGGCATACTGCTGCAGTTCTGATATACTCTAACTCGGCCATTAATTTTATACTGTTCTGTACATTTGGTGAGAAGTTCCGTAAGACTTTTAAGAAGACATTCTTGAGACGAGGACCGTGTAAACGTTTGGGTAAGGTGTGGCAAAAACGCTATAGTCGCTACAGCAGATACAGCAGCGTGAGTGGGGCTCATACCCAGACTGACTCCATGCTTTAAATGTTGTCGGCTGTTCGAAAAGCTACATGTATCAAAGTGGAACTGAAACAATTTCATTGATGATTTGGCTGTATTGCTTTGTGATGTGACTTGTCATGCCTGCAGTTATCGCATCTGCTTGCATATTTTGTGCTTGTGCTTTAACTGGTTTTTAATATGTAAATAATAAGTGTGGTATATACTGTTTTTAGATAATATAATGTTCTGTTGTTGAAGTCACATTGTAAATTTTGCTACTCATAGATTTGACTGACAATAATCCAGCAGAGAAGATAGTTGTCATCTATTTTTTATTGAAAGCTGGTGTAGTTGACAATATTCTTTAAAGGGTGAGAAATTTGACAGCTATTAACCCTAAGTTACTTTATTAACACTTATGTTTACAGAAGCTGAAAATTCTCAAGTGCATCACAGTCATCATGTTGTCTTTACACCTCTGAATAATAAACAACAGCAGAAGATTTTTGACTGTAAACTTGTAATAAATGGGCCATTTGCTGCCTGATTCCATGTTCATAAAAGCCAATCAAGTGCAGTCACTACTGTGTGAAATACCAAAGTAAATAAAATGTTTACAGCTGCTATAGCGATGTTTAAAATACCAATGAAGTCAAGGATGTGTGATAGCATTACTCTGTTTATAAGCATTCAGTGGTTTACAAGTTTTAAGACATGAATTGGGAATTGGTAGAAGACATAATTTCAAAATTGAATGGGCTAGTGGCTGGACATGTGGATTCTACCAAATGGACATTGGAAATTGTTTTTAGTGTTAGTTTTACTGTAAAAAAATAACTTTGAAATAAATAGCACAGACATTGACTGTCCATTTTAAATACTTGGATCTTTTAAAAATGCTGATTGGAGATAAAGTTGTGGTCAGTTTTCCAAACAAGCATCAACTTACAACTAGCATAACAATGGCACTATAGAACTGGATACTAGGGCATAAATAATTTTGTGTAGTATTACAGAAATGGAAACTAATTATACAGACACTGTTGTTTCTTGTAACTGTTGTTTATTAGATGTCAGCATTCAGATTCTTATGGGACAAAATACTAATGATAGTTTTATTTGACAAGATCTTTTTTTAATTGTTTTTCAGCTCTGAATACAAATCACATTTCTCTGATTTTCAATAAATCATTTTTAGCTATGAAAATAGGAATAATAATGTGAAATTGGATTATTTGGCTCATCTTAGATCATCTTTAAATAATGAAGAATAAGCCTCAAATATTTAAATATCATTAAGCATAACCTACACCATTAAAAATGTATATTGATTCTGGTACTTTAGAAAATCTGTGTGGAAATAAGTGAAATTTTAAAAATATGCTAATATAGAAACAGATATTACCCAAGACAGGCAAGTCTATGTAGTGCAAAAAGAAGTTCTCTTTATTTCACATTGTTCACAAATACATCACAATTTTTGAAACTGAGGATTTGTAGTTTAGTATTTTGAAATAAAGGGAAAGGAAAGATGGGAAGAGATTATGAGAACACCTGTTTGTAGTTTGTTAGAAGAATTCAACAATCATTCCCCACAATAAGATTCTGATAAAAACATGTTTTTAGATTTATTTACTTGATATATGGTTTTCCTGTTGTTAATGCAGTTGTTCATTCTATACATTGCACAGTTGTTTGTTGGTCTCTTTAACTGCATTTTTTGTAAATGAACAGGGTTAGGAAAGTATTTTAAAAATTGATACTTGTTCTCAGAGAACCTCAAGCTAACACATTTTATTTGATGTGGTGTTGGCATTCAAAGCAATGTCAAGAGCTAAAAAATATTTTGTGTACATTTTGTGGTTTTCAATTATTAATTTTTTACTTTCCATGTAACAGTTTATTTCTTTCCCTTGTGATGTAAAATCTGCTTTTGATGTCATATGCGATGAATTTGATCATTCATAAATAATCCAAATATTTTGACAGGTTATTGCCGCTTTGGGCCAAGTTATTCTGTAGACTGATTTCAAATAAAACTTATTTTTACTGCTTTATGTTAAATGTACATTTAAAATTTGAGTTTCAGGAAAATTCAATGTATGAAATTTGTTTATAATTATTCAAGTTAATTTAAGTTAAATTACCAGACTCATGTTTTAAGCCTACAAAAAACATGGCAAACTTTGAAGATATTAATTAAGAAGAAACGGTGCAAAAGCTGAGAAAAAAATTGAATGTTCAAGCTGTGTGTCATCTTAACCAGGACATAGTTGTAAATCACATTGGTTTGATTTTTTACCAAGAATATTGGCATATGTTCTTGAAAAATGCATCTTGAATATGTTAAATTTCTGTATTTACTAACAGAACAACTGGACCAGAGAGAAACCAGTGTGTCATCCTAGTGCACACAATTGGATCTGGTCTCTACATCTTAAAATTATTTTTTATGTGTTTCAGATATAAACTAGTAATATTGAAAAAAAATACATAAACTCAGCTTAGTAGTATTTATCTACCTCATTATTTCAGAAACTTGGATATAACACATATTAACTCAAAAAACAAGGGTCAAAGACTTCAGTAGAAACCTTTCTAATTGTCGTTTCTCATCTTTGCCACTAGGGGGATACATGGACTGTACCACCATCTGCATAGTGCAGATACAATTATATTTTGGTAAACCATGTATGAATTTGAAAAATGTAAATGAATGGTTTTCAGTAAACAAATGAAATCATTTTGCGAAGAAAAACTGATATTTGTCAATGCATTGAATTCTAAGTTTACCCTCAGATCTCACATTTTCTCACACTATCACCTGATGGATATTACACCTGTAAATAAAATTCTCTAGCTAGCACCATAAAAAAATTAATATTTTATTAGCACTTGCATGAATGCTTATATTTTAAGAAATAGTCCATGACAGGGTTTGCAATAAGAATTATCAGGTGTTGTCGTATTCAGAGCCAGTGAACAATTATACTTAAACAAATCTGGGTATAAATTTTCTGAAATATCAAGAAAAACAAAGGAACTATTTTTTTGATTAAATTTGAATAAATGAAAAACACTATAAAAAATATTTTTTTAAATGTCAAGTCATCAAAAATAGAAAAAGGAGGTGTAACAATATTAGGAAAGTACAATGACAGTACTTTGCACTTGTTTCTTGTAATAGCATGTCACTACTCCTAAAATTGGGAAATGTAAAGTTCTTTGACATGTTACACAAAAGATGTCAACCATGTTTAGCAACCATGTATTTTAAGTTAATCTACTATGTGTGGGATTAATGGGGATTGGACATTGATTGAACTGCCTGTTCTGAAACTAGTTAATGAATTGATGTGAAAAATATCACTCTTTTACAAGCACAGAACAAATTTATTGGTGTAAATTGTAAAAATAAGGTTAATTAGGCATTTCAGATTAGAAAATCAATCTTGCAGAAGACTATGTTTTTGCATGTTTGTAATGTTACAATTTTGATTAATAGGCTAATCTCTTATTTGTAAACCATCTCGTTGTCATTGTGGTCAGTTAGATTAATATAACATAATTTTATCTAATAGAGACCATCCCTTGAATAGGAGCCTCTTTTGGATAGTAGTTGCCATCGTATTGAAACCCCTTTGGTATGTTTCACATAGTTGGCAGATGGAGCTTTCTCTGATTGGCCAGCACAGCTATGATGTCATAGTAACACCAAATAAGGAAGGGAATATAGTTTAATATCAGATATACCATGAAAGTGTATTAATTACTTTTTATCTGACGTGTATATTACCTAATCAGATTTTTGAAGTTCTTGTGAGATGGTCGTTACATATGTAAATGTGCAAAAATCATGCTTTGACTATTATTGCAAGTTGAGCATTTGCTGTCCTTACATTTGGCGAAGACCTTTCCACATTGAAATTAATGTCATATCCCTATAAAAAGTATTTGCTAATTAACTGAGCCGGCTCAAAATTCTTTGTAAGTAACAGAAGGGAAATATATATTTCCGATAATAGTACATTAGCCACATAATAAGGTGTTCACTGTACTAGTTCTATATAGTAAAGTGCTATTTATGTTTGATAATTATGTAAGCTGTTCAGATGTTCAGGAAACAAACTTAACTACTGGTTTAATAGTAATAGCCAATCTTTACAACTTGCTGATTTAATCAGTATCTGGATTAATATCATGATAAAATTAAGTAATAAACTGTAGTGACAGTGTTTTCCCATGTGATAATTCTATGAACATCAGTGGTGTTGGTTCTGTGAACTTGTTTTTGTTGTTTTGTATAGTATTACTGTTTAATTATTCCAAAGAGACCATCTGATTACACTTTGATAAATAGTCTAAATACATAGGTGTAGGACTTAAAATAAGAGTCCAAAACCTAATATTACAATGTCAGAAGCTAACTCCTATGGACAGTATATTCCTGGGGGTGTATTTTATTCACTACCATTTGGGTAAGATGCGACCCCATGGTATTGTTGGATATTTTTATAATAAGGACATTCTGCTTGCAACAAATGTATTATCACTCTTGCTTGAATAATTCAAAATAACCACAAAGGGAATATTTACATGTTGTACCTAAAAGTAATTTGCCCATCACAATTCAACTGATACAATGAAAGAAGTCATAAGTCTATGGGCTGGGGAATTAGCTAGGACAACAATGGGATTATTCCTCTAGATTTACTCTGGTTTACTTGCCATTTGCTTGCAATAAATAGTAACTTTAATAGCGCTGTTCAGCATTAGGGTCAACCTTCTATAAATAGAATACAGCTTATTGTGAGTACCCTTATGTGGACATTTAGGTCATTCACAACAATGGCTTCTCCTTGCGTGTTGTCGGTTCTTCCTAAAGAAACCATTTCTC
>JAOXYB010058812.1:0-10885 GCA_028565635.1 Phoronis ovalis
AAAATTTGTGATTTTTTTTCTTTAAATTAATTAGTCTTAACAATAATAATTTACGTTTAAATGTATAAAAAGGAGCGCAGAGTGTCATGGAAAAAGAGTCTCTAAATGCACCAGATTGCAGGAAAACGCACCAATGTTCAAAACTTTTCCGGGGGAGCATGCCCCCGGACCCCCCTAGTTTTGCTTCTCGCTCGCCCAAATGCTTTTTTTCCACGCCCCCCCTTCAGGAAAATCCTGGATCCGCCACTGATATATGTATGTCTATTTATAAACAATTTCTGTCTGCTTTACTGCAGCAGTCCTGCTGAACAAAAGATTAAAATGCACTCCTACTGTATACACATACTACATAAAGGCTAATAGATATAGAAAAGTAAAAACACCATACCTCTGCTAATTTAAGCAAACTCGCAGTAGCGGTCAAGTGACCGAATGACATTGAAATATTGGTTAATAGAGAATACATTTGCATTCAAAAAATATGTCCAACCATTTGAATGAAAACGTTTTCAAATTTTATTGAAGTACCATTTCCCAAACTGCGAAGTAATAATTTTTGAAAAAAAATCCAAAAAGGGTTTACTACGCAACCTACGGAGTGACAAACGTTCCCCACATTAACCATTTTTTTGCGTTTCTCATAACTTTCAGGTACATTTTAAATTTAGCATTTGTTCTGTATTTTTAGTAATATCATGTATTATGGCTGGCATTGAAACCGACGACAAGAACATTGATGAATGTGGTGTATGCATGGAGAAATATAATCAGAGAAAACACCAACCAAAGCTTCTCTCCTGTCACCATAGTTACTGTTTGACCTGTGTGAACAGATTGTCTGATAGAAGAGGTTCAGTAGAATGTCCTAACTGTCGTCGAGTAACACAACTTCCTCAAGGGGGCGCTACCAATCTGCAGTATAACTGGTACGTAGACGAGATGAGACGACTTACTTTGACAGATTCTGAAAATATTTGTTCAAAGCATTCGAAACCTGTAGATCTTTTCTGTGAAATATGTAAGGTAATGATATGTTCCAAATGCCTGGCTGCTGACCATAATGGACACAAAGTTGTCCACGAGGATGACCTGCATGCCAAAATGCAGGCTCACCATGACGAAATCAGGCGTAAGAGAGAGAAAGCTCTCAGTACCATTACCAAACGAAAGCAAAACATCATTTCTCTTGAGGGCGAGAGACAAAGACTTAACGCCGAAATGACTCAGAACCTCGTATGCATTGATCAAACATTCGCTGCGATTAGAGATGCATTAGCAAAGAAACAGCAAGCAATAAAACAGCACGTCAAAACCAAGTATGAAGCGTCAGTTGCTGACATCGTGGAAAACACAGATAACGAAACATTCAAGATCGCATCGTTTGATAATTTGATCTCCTTGTTAGACCAAGCCGTGAGCTGCACGCGACCAATTGCTGTCGCTCAAGCTGCTAACAATCTAGAGATAGATCGCCAGTTAACAGAGATTCTAAAAGTCACGCAAACATTACCGCCAGACGAGAACACCAAGCAGATCCAGAAAGATTTACCGGTTATCTTACAAGGTTTACAATGTGCTGTTGAGCAGCTTGTTCCCACAACAACAGCTGTACCGGTCCAAGTGGTCAAAACTAAGCCGTCTGTTGCTATAGCAGGTATTGCAACTACAGTAGAATTTCATACTAATGTAAAATCTTCGGGATTAAGTGTCACCATCATCGATCCAGAAAATGATGCAATTTCCAACTGTATAGAGATGATAAGTGACACCTCCTATCGAGTAAAGTATACGCCGCAGGTTGTTGGTGTACATAAGTGTGCCGTGACCTATTTCGATCTCAGAGTCCATGGTGGAGAGTTTAACATCGCTGTTAAAAGTAATAATCCAGTTATGAAGATTGGCTCAAAAGGGACGGCTGTGGGTCAACTTAACGCACCTGTCAGTCTTGACTTAGATGCGGCAGGTAATATGTACGTGTCAGATAGAAACAACCAACGTATACATAAGTTTGATAAAAGAGGACAGTATGTGACTCACTGGAGTGCTGGTGGAAGAGATCATAAGGGATACCCATGCTACCTGGCTGTGAATAAAATAACCAATGAAGTCATATGTACGAGACTCAATAAGAATAAAAGCAGTGAAGGTAAGCCGTTCCTATACACCAACATTCTTCAGATATATAACAACAACAAAATAAAGGATGAAATCACAGTTGAAGAGAACGTGAAACTGTGCACAATAGCTGTGAACAGTCAACAGCAAATCATGTGTACAGATATTGGCAAACATGCTGTGATTTTATTTAGTAAACATTTTGCCGTGCTCAAGAAAATAGGTTGTCGGGGAGCTGAACCTGGACAGTTTCTCTCTCCAACAGGCGTTGCTACAGGTCTAAATGACGATATTGTAGTAATGGATAAGGGTAATACACGAGTACAAGTGTTTGATGTGAATTGTGTATTCAAGTATCAGTTTGGCAGTGAGGGCACTAAGAAGGGGCAGTTTAAAGGAGCAGAATCTATTAACATTGATAAAGATGGCCACATACTGGTGGGTGATGTGAAAAGAGGAGATATTCAAATGTTTTACTATTCCGGACAGTTTCTGTCATGCATTGACAGTGGCGATGATAAGATGGGTGCACCTCTTGGATTGGCTGTCACTGATGACCATCACGTGTTGGTCGCGGATAGGGATGATAATTGCATTAAAAAATACAAGTACATGTAAAGTAGAAGTAAACAAAAATAAGTAACAAGACTCGTAATATCAGTGGTGCCACATATATGCGTGAGTCAAGCAAACAATGATTTTGGCGGCTGACTTACTGTGCTTGGTAGTTTAATGCAAACTTCGGAAAATATTAGTATTAGTGATGGTGTGGTTAAATATACAAATATTGTTATTGCACAAACGTATATAATACGCAAAAGAATTATTTTGGCAGCTAAAATATAAAAGCACAGTTATAAACTTATTTAAATAACATGAAAATACGCTTCATATAACTTAATGATTTTGCTTGTTTGCTTACATTTATACGGAGATTACAGTTACAATAAACATAATTATGTTCACCAAGAAGAGTTTGTTTTATCTCAAAAATTAGCAATAAATAAACACCTTTTCGTGCAATGTATCTAACGTCGATCACCATCCAGCAACCGGTTCAAAACGTGAATATCTGCTTGATTGAACACACGAATAACAGCCAAAGTAAATAAATCAGTGAGTTATTCACCTCCTTATCATAAACTGTATGTTAACCTACCGTCGTGACACAAAACGTAACTTGACAAATTGAAATAGCAAGGTAACAACCAGTTCCTGCAATTACATATAGCGTTACAGATTTGTACATGGGTACCGAGTCTGCTGTTATATCAGTAATGGCGCTAACGTATCATTAACCTGTAAAACGAAACACGTGTTGCCTTGCTTTTTTTATATCAGGCCATTCTCTAAAATGGAATTGTAATATAAATTATTACGTCAGTGTGTTACTACTGCAATTACGTTATTGTCGTGCAAAGGGAAAATAAAGTTAATAAAATTAAATGATAGAAACGTCGCTGGTGGTTTATGTAACAAATACATTCTGCATCATCTGCACAGATTAGTGACTAATCGTACTTGATGGTTTTGATGTCGTGAACAAAGTTTTACAGCATGGGCTTGTGATTGCGCTGATGACCAACTTACTGAGTACACTTATGTCATTTTTCATAACTATATCAATAAGCGCAAAAAATGCGACATCACTTGATTATCTAGTATGTTGCTATATAACACTTAAAATAAATACCTGTAAAGATGTGCTTTGGGCTGACAACGCTGTGAATCCAACGGTATCGCTAAAGACAATTGTTACAGAGTGAGGGATCTCTGCCGGAACCACTTTTCAGCGTTTTAATTGCTCAGCTATACCACTTGTAACAGTTTAATATTTTATAAAGTATTTTTGAAAGCACTCTTCCTAACGTTTCTTATATTTCCACTTTAATCATTATGATCCGATGACGTAACATTTTTCTTTTACGGAAAAAGCATGTTGTGAGCAGATTAGCATTACCTTCTTTCTTATTATGTTCTGATACACTTCAGTTACACCACAATGCTCTAATACAAAAGAACAAGTTGAATGAAATAAACACTTTAATTTAATATATCTTTTGGTGGCATCATTCGATACAAGAGCTATTATGTCTTCTTGGATTCCACTACTAGGTGATATGTTCTATCCGTGACACAATTTCTTCCAAAAAAAGTACAATTAATACTGCTCCATAAATAATCATGACAGCGATCAAATTCTAACGCTTTTAAAGTGTTATACTCTACGGTCAAAGGAATTATTCTAATCTATTGATGCTGTAATAATATTATCTCAATTGTATATTAATAATATCCGAATCTATGATAATAAACCAACATGCAGTCAACACGCACTTCTATTCTCTGCTACTAAACAATTCAATTGTCCTTTTTAGTAAGCCATAAATGAATCATGCCCCGTTTTCTTGTATTACTGTGGTTACTAATTTCGTAATAAGCAAATATAATAACCTCTAAATTCATGTCATTACTCTAATTTCTATATGCTGGATATTCCTCAATTTTTTCTCTAACAACTTCCACGAAGTCCATATATTCAAGGGAGATTGTAATTAAATAGCTATAGTTAAATGCTGTAGCGAGAACATGTACATTCGTCTGGTTTCCAATGAAGTCGTCTGTCACATCTGTTATGATTGAATTCGCAACCTGAAAAAACATTAATCACTGCATTAATGTACTAGAATAAAATTACTTAAAATTCAGTTTTGTCCGCGTGTTTAAAAATTGTTATGCTGTTAGGAGGTGGTTTACTTTAGCCTTGTATATCGTATAATCTGAGAATTACAAATTTTGAAATATCTGCGCATGCAAACACTGTGGTCACGGGGCGGTACTGCCATTCACGGTGACTATATATATATCTCCCTTTTTAGCCTCCACTGGGTATCTTCAATTCTTATGTTTATTACACACGTTTTGTTCATGTATATATTTTGAATAAAAGATATTTGATGAAATACTTTCTAGTGCCAATTTCCAGGATTGTGTTTACTGCTTTTGTCATTGGGCCTACATTTCTAGAATTTATTTTTACTATGGGGTGTGTATTTTTGCAAATAAATTTTACCATCGGATATATATTGTGGTAATCTGTTATATATTTCGGGGACATGGAGAGAAAACGATGTAAATTTCCATGATTTTGTATACTGTTTTTGGCGTTTGGCCTACATTACTAGGATTTTTCTACCATGGGGTGTGTATTTTTGCAATTACTTTTTTACCAAGGGACATATACTGTGTGGCAATATGTGCTATATTTCAAGGAGATGGGGAGAAAACAGTATAAAACATAGTTACGTGAATGTGGTACCTTACATATTAAAACTAATATGTGACTCATAAAAGCATGATATGATATGTAGCTACACTGATAAGACTCTGGGCAAATCTAATTTTATTTTCTGTTGTGTACTGTATGGCCTAAATTGATTACGAGAACTACAACAGAGAGCAGAGAAAGATTCTAGTAAAACAATATATTCAGCAGGTAATTCAAACATATGTTTCATCTACATGTAAAACGATTGTGTGCGTATTACGTTGATAGTAAAGCAAGAAAAGTAACATCGAACATAAAAGTAGTTTTCATAGAGAAACAAGTGAAAGCACTGATTTCCGTTTCAAATTACACTTGGTATATGCTTAAATATTTAACTTACCTTTGTAAAATATTCATACTTAAGCCATGCCAGATCATTATTTTTTTCTTTTAATTGTTCCATCTACATAATTATACTTACATTCAATTACGCACGTTTAATTTTATGACTTATGGACGAAATCGTGGCCGGCTCCAAACATGATATTTACGTGCTTATGATCTCAAATCAGTGTCGAATCCCGGGCCTGTATGTATAAGATCAGAAATGATTAATATATATTTAACTGTTTGCCGTTGAATTAACCGCTGCTTCCTGCTGCAAAGTGCAGTTACGTTATAAATGATGGGATATAAACATTTTTTTCTGACTTTTGAAATAAGGTAATAAAACTGTAGAAAAGCATATTGTTGAGTACATATGTTATGCGGTATGCCAATGATGTACGAACACTACGTTCAGAGGATGACTATCACTTCCTTGTGATTATGAAAATTAATAAAGAAAGTTGCAGTCAAATATCAGCGTTTTTGTATAGATTTCGAGTCGAAAGTTTAATGGAAGCAAAGTATGTGAAACTATGAACTGGACACATGTATGTGATAAATTGCATATATTTTTGTACATTTATTACGACTGTATTTTCTGACGTACACTGAGTCTTAAATCACAACACGAAAGTCCTCATAAAATTAGATACAACGTTACCACGCAAGAAATTTCAATTAATTTTAAGAGCTTTTTTGGGAGTACACCGCTTTGCTCCAAATGCTGCTTTAAATGGTGATATGGCCTGGGCGGATTCCTCAACCAGACGGAGGGTTCAGATGATCAGTCTATCGAACAGGTTCATTAAGATGGATGACAATTGATTGACTAAGATTGTCTTTTCGTGGGACTATAACAATTGTTCCGGGAACTGGTCATCTGAACTAAAACATATTTTATCTGAAATAGGTGCTGTAAATACTTTTGTACAAAAATGCCCTTTTGACAAAAATATTGCTTTTGACATTCTTTTTAAACAGCTATCCAGTACTTGGACTGAACAGCTGGGACATTTTTCAAAACTTTGCACTTATAAATCAAGGATAAATTTGAAACTGAACTTTTTGTGAAAATTCCAATGGACAGATCATTGAGATCCTTTCTGGCCCAACTTAGATGTGGAATTCTTCCTCTTCATGTTGAAACAGGGAGATATTTAGGACTACCTGGGGAAGATAGATTTTGTGAATTTTGTGACTGGGGATGTGTAGAGGATGAAGCCCAGTTTGTTTTATATTGTGATTTGTATAAGTCGGCCAGGAGTGATCTTACTGAGCTCTCTGCAGAAACTTTTGATTTTACAACTTTCGATTTTTGTGATTTGTTAGATAATGAAATCTTGTTGCTGGTGTTTTCTAAGGAATGTACTATAAAGGCACTAGCTAAATTTGTAAAAACTGCATTTTCAGTGAGAAAACAAAACTTGTATCTGTAAAATGTGTAGAACTATTTATTAATAATTGGCTATACTTTATAGTATTGTAAGCCTATTTGAGGCTGGGTGCGAAAGCACATTACTTTAAAATAAAATACATACATACATACATACATACATACATACATGTACGTCTATCGACAGGGATCAAAACAAGTTTTATTTAAACAAGTACATCATCGTCACATGCTGCAGATAACACCCAGCACACAGATAACTCCGGGGATATGATTTGATATGATAAGATCCGTATTTATACCAAAACCACAATTAAAACACCATACGCATAGCTTTAATTTACTCGGAGTATATAGATTAGATATGTATTGAGATCAATTGACGAGCGATTGCAGACAACGATACTATGATAGAACTGGGATCGTATTTATTACGAATGTATTTTCTGACATACTCCGAGTCCTAAAGCAGAACTCGAAAGTGCCTCATAAAATTAGATACCACGTCCGGTAATCACGCCCGACCAATTATATGTATACTATACTTTATATTTGTGTACATAGTTTGAACTGAATGCTTTCAGTGTTACATTTGCTGCTTTATTCTACCATATCCATATGACAATACAGGATATATTTTTACACGGCTAAAAGATATATGAACATCTATTGACAGGGATCAAAAGTTATCATTAGATAAAATAAAAGTACATGTTTTATTTAAACAAGCACATAATCGTCACATGCTGCACTGAGATAACACCCAGCACACAGATAAGCCGGGGGTACTTGGTTATGATTTCAGTAGGGGCTTGTCACTAGACCCTAAAAACCCTGACCATGTTTATACTGAGGTAACATTAAAAAATAGACCCGCATTTATGCCAAAACCACAAAATACCATACGCATAGCTTTAATTTACTCGGAGTATATAGATTAGATATGTATTGAGATCAATTGACGAGCGATTGCAGACAATGATACTATGATAGAACTGGGATCGGAAGTTAGCTTTGACACTTTTGTTTTCTGCATTGACCACTAAATCATTTCGAAAATACCAAATCAATAAAAAGGTTTCTCATAATTATACCTGGAAGGAAGAAATTGTGACCCATATTTATACCTGGAACGAGACCGTTCCCAGTGGCACGTTCTCAGTAGGTCATATATATATAGGGATTAAGACCCCCTCCCCCCCCATAGCACAAAGTTTCCTTTTCAAGATCGTTCAATAACGACAGACATTAAGTCACTCTACCATAATAATATACATGTCTTTTACCTGCATAGGATAAAACTATAGGTAACTGCTGAATTGTAGATAATTTGGTGTATAAAATAAGTAGGTTTAAACAAGTAATTTATCCGCCTATGATTGGCACGAGTTAATACAATGAGTAGTATGCAGGAGACAATTCGCATGTTCACTAGCGCCATAATGTCAGATATGTGCACTGACACACATTCATCTTTCATTACCATGATTAAAATTGCAAATATTTGGCTTTAAATAATTCGACGATGATATAATACTGTAACATTGTTTCATAATAATTTGGCTATTTGAAAGATTAAACTACGCAAAAAAATTTGTCTCATAAATATATACAGATACATGATAAAACGGAATAAACACTATATGCAGAACAGAGAAATTAATATTTAAATATTTTCAATTCAATGTACATCTTGTATCCTAAAGTATTTTTAGTGTATGGAAAAGACTACTTTTTATTTCTACGATATAAGACTTGAGTACAGACAAACATACGTTAGGAATTATACGTTAATATCCGACACGCAATATCACAGAAGCCAAGACTGACAAATATTTGAGTTGGAGTGCTTGAATTCTTTTACAAGTTAAATACAATAAAACTATGCATATTAGTGTCAATATCAAAAGTAATCACTCCTCAGAAAAGTAAGCCAAAAAGCAAATATGAGTTGAAATTGTGAATAATACATTTTGCAAAAATGTGTTATGTGACTGTTTGATTTAATTTTTTTTTGACATTTGTAGTAGGCACAACATTGTACTTGACTTTGTAAAGTACATGTAACTTTGTAATTACAATTCCTGGCACGTGTAGGTCGTTGTAATGGTTAATTCATGGTTTAAAAATAATAGTGTAAGGGTTTATGTGCAAAACTGATTGAAAAAATTTTATTTACAAGATAACTTTATAATGTTTATAATATACATAACTAGACTAGTAAAGTTGATAGTATATGTCTGTTATATGTTCCAGGGACAGTGCCTAGCAGTGACAAATAAACTTTTCATAGAAACTAGGAAGTGGGAACAAGTTGCTACATCTGCACATACTGCAAGGCATATTATAATATTTGTGTTTTTAATGATAATAAGTAAATTTTGTTTATATTTGGCGTCTTGGCATACTTTGCTGCTGTGGTATAATTTCACTAAAATGTTTTGGACAAGCATTTTTCAAATATTTTACAAACTGTATTAACTTTTGTACTCAGGTTTGTGTAGTAAGGCATACCACACTCTCCCGTGTCACTGTGAAATTCGAATGTTATCGTTAGGTCAAAAAACAATCAAATATTTTTATCTTGAATGACGAATTCCAGAATTTGTGGATGTCCTGTTTTATAGAAAAGGTCTGTTTTGCAAGTTCTCGTTATAAATTCCTTATATCCGATTGTTGATGTAGAAAACCAGTATTCTCACATGTAGCATTGCGGTGTTCCATTACGACACTTATGTACTTCCTAAATACTTGAAAGTATGAGTTAACAGGTGATTATAATTAACACCGTTTTTAGTTAATGCCTAGAGTGATAAGTTAAAGATCATATTCAAATGAGAACTGTGTTCAAATTGTACTCGTCCATGTGGAGTGATTTCGAATGCTTATTTGGCAGTGGAGAATTACTAGGGTAATTTGCGAAATATGAACATTTCTAAAAACGATATATTCGAAAATCGTGAAACTTTGAATCCTGTAAGGTTATATATATCACTCACGCTGATAAAAAATGTTTCAACATTTTCCCACAAAAACGTTAAAAAATAACATGCGACTTTCAGAGTGACACACGAGGTGGGATATATTTTTCTACCTTAGTTACTAGTGATTTACATTGGTTTATTTCATGAATTGTTTTAAGGATTATTATAATTATGAAAAACTCACTGTAAAGTGTTTATGTACTACGTATACATTACTGTTTATGTTTTTTACCATCTTAGTCGGTAAAGTTTCATGATAGATTATTATTATTATACAAAACTGACTTTAAAGTGTTTACATACTACATGTACATTACTGTTTACGCTTTTTATATCATCTTAGTAAGTAAAAGTTTGCATGGTATTGTTATTCTAAGTTACAGGAATCCAGCCAAGTTGTGTGGTAAGGACACTTTGTCAAAGAAACTAAGAAGTAGGAACAAGTTGTTTATTCTACAAACAGTAAGGAAGTTTCCACTGTAATATATATGCCTTCAGTTTATGCTGAAGTGTAGTGAGACAATGGGATTTTGTTAATATGCCCTAAATAGCATTACATTGGTTAATAAATCTTAATATCTTAATTTTACAAATTTATATTCACCGACTTTAAATGTATACCCCCATGACCGGGCTCATGATACGTACATGAAGATATATGTCTATTTATACACAATATCTGTCTGCTTTACTGCAACAGTCCTGCTATACAAAAGATTATAATTTAATGCAATCCTA
>JAOXYB010058823.1:0-10883 GCA_028565635.1 Phoronis ovalis
TTAGAAATATCGAAAAAACAGTTTCGCAGCGCCACCCGTGGCAAAACGTGGTAAACACCTGCCTTAAGTTACTTGCGCAGTAAAAAAATATATAACATATGAGTACTACTGGGGAAGTAATCCCCGTTTCATTCCTCATGTGGCTAAATGCTGGTTCTTACTCTCATGTTGGCGGCTTGTTAAAATTTCTTTACTAAAAGTGCATTAAATTACAAACTTGCAAAAATGCCATTAAATTTGAAACACTTTTCAGATATTTTTCTTGTGAAACTATCTATCAAAATCATAGACTACAAAATCAATATGCAATAATTAATGTTCCCATTTTGTCATCATATATACTGTGTGCGAGTAGTACCTGTCATGTCGTTGACTGGTTATTACCACCCAGTGAACATTTTACAATTGTTTACATGCTGCAATACAACAGTAGGTGATCTACATGTTTTAAAATATTTCTGGCCGCGGTGCTGATGTGATGTGAACATGTGATAGGGTGATATTTGTTCAGATGGTACATTACATATGTATTCAACGCAGATTTGCAGGTTTGAGTGCATGTTGCTCATGACAGAAAATGATTTCCCAGGGTTTCCAATCCTTTGTGTGTGGGATGTGTAGAGATGTATTTGATCTTGCTATATCATTAAAGTAACAAAGACTGCATATTGTGCTGATGATCATGAATACTGGTGGATGGATTTCATTTGCTATTTGCTATATATTACAATAAAAACTGCAGTAGCTGGGCTTAATTTTCTTTGTTGCTGCTACATTTTATTGTTCTGTCGATTGATCTAATCACGGAAACGCAAACATGACAATGAACAACCATATTAAAACGTCAATAATATAATATTTAAAGATAAAGTCTGTTAACTGAACAAGTCAATATATTTTTGTAATAAAATGTAGAATTAACCAAAGCAAACAATAATTTTAGATATATTCTTAGAAACAATTTAACCTATAAAGCATAGGTACATGCAGAAATTTTAGATGTTTAATGCTTGTTATTACAACACAAATTATTATTAATTAATATGGGGTATACCAAATTTTTTTTTATTACCACAAAATTACATTAAAGTATAGTGTTAGAATTTGAATACTACTTTCCAGCAAGATTAATTTAATATCTGGACGGTATGACAATATTACTAGCATTGTATACAGTTAATTGACAATAATTTAAATCTGCAACATATCTACAATTATATATTATCTATGTTAGCAAACACACTTTAGAAGAAACATATTACTACCAGAATACCAGTAAATTTGCAAATAAAGACAGAATTTAAAAACTAAAACAAGAAGTCCATCTGAATGTAGATGCCAGTTTTCAGCTGGTGAAAATGAATCAAAATTACTTTTCTTTGTTACTTCTATATATACACCCTAAAATAAATTAAATTCCTTGTTTACTTTTATTAATATGCTAAATTTTTAAATTTCATTGAATCATAAATGTTTAAATTATAAAATTGAATCTGCAAATATGATATTTAGTAAGCTATTTTTATCAAAATGTTTAGAAGCATGATTTGCATGTAAATTGAGCTTTATTGATAAATACTAATGGATTGCAGCATGCGAGTATTTCACTGGAAATTGACATTTCTTGTTAGTTCATTGAAAAATAATTGGTAAAATGATTATGAAAGGTAGAAACAGAAGTTAATGTCATATTTTATTACTGAACAATTCGATCTGAATATTCATGTTTATATATACACCGGTGTCGTGACAATCATTCTGATTGTGTTTCAGTTTAAGTCCTTGCAGTCATCCTTCATACTAGCAGTGTATTACCATATATATATTATAGCTGTATCTTTTTACCTTTCAGTTAACATGCAATTTTAAATTCCAGAAATATCACAAAATAACGTGTTAACTATCTAGACTGTTTATGAACTAAGATGCCAAGTGTCAATTAATATCACACTAGGCATTATAAAACCTAGCAGGGGTGGGACTATAAGACTGTAATTGAAAATTGTCCCAGCCACATGTTCGCCTAGGAATTACAACATCAAACTTTCCATTACTATTACAAGAAATCCGATCGTCATTTTTGTTAATATAAACAAAACACATAATTATTATAACTCATTCTTCGAAATAATTTGTATGAAAACACAATGAAAATGTGTGCTATGAATTATCTCGATGAGGAAATACACAAACATTTTCAAAGAGATACAACTCTTTTTTATGTCCTTGTTAAAATGCAATAAAGCAGAAATTCACCTTTTAAGCAGTGTCATAACAGGAAATTTTTTAGTTATAAAGGATATGTAAATTGGGAGAAATGCTATGAATAAACGCAAAAATATGCATTGTTGTATGCTTATGCTCACATGTTTTTGCTTAATATAAACCTTGTAACAATATGCATTCCGGGAGAAGGAGGCGGAGATGCTCAGTAACAAATTGAGTAGCGACAAACCACTGGAGCTTATTGTATGCCTCATTAACATCAAAACAAAACAAAACAAATTTAGACCAAAATGGCGAAGAAATGATTCGTTGGTATTTGTAAAAAATGGATGAAAAATGTATATCTCCCACGTATCTAAAGGTCAAAATGCAAAAAAATATTTCCTACTCGTAAACGAAATGATAAAATCTTTAAATATATACTGACTACAAGTCAAAAATTAGGACTCATCTCCAGTATATATATATCCAATATATGTCACCAATAGATGTATTGGAATGTTACCTTACTATATAACCAGGTTAACTGTAGCATCTTTTTTAATTAGTGCATTGTTAACACTGTCATATAATGAAATTAGCTCAACAAAAGGGATGCTTTTTTTGGAAGTACCATATTGTGAAGAGGTCTCTAGAAGTAGCCATAAAGATGTCTAGTCATGAATTTCATTACCAGAAAACAATAAAGTTTGCGAAATAAAAAAAGTTTGAAAGAAGACATAATGTATTATAAAATATTCATTGACACTTTTATAATTTAGGTTAATCACTGTATTTCCTATATCATTATCTTTTAATCTAACAACATTAATTATTTATCTGCTGAAAGTGCCAAAGAGATTACAGAGAAGTAGGAAAAGTTGTAACAATGTACATTTTGATTTTATTGGTATACGCCAGGATGTAGTAAAACTCTAAGAGTTTTATATATCCTAAATGTATAAGAATTGTAGGAATAAACATTCATTTAGTACGGTGTGTCATTACAATTGCTGGTTTTTAGAAGAAGGGTATTTCAAAGTAACCACACTCTATTACCATGCACCCATTTCTAATATATTCACTTACTTTTTTATTTATATCACACATACTAGGCTACATGTAGAGTTATTTGCATCTATTTTCTTTATGTTTGCATGGAATTTTGATACCTGAATCCACACAATTTTATTGACATCAATTAGGAAACACAGATAATTTATGTGAAATTAGAGAGCAAGCTTATATAGTAATGTTAATTTCTAGAAACTTATATCAAACATTGAGAGGAACTGGTTCACATGTATGAATACATTTGAGGAGCATATATGTGAGCAAGCAGCAGACAAAGAGAGTGGAACAATTAAATAGAAAACATGGAAGATTTATTCCACAAAAAGATATTTTCTTTAATAGTCTTATTAAATTCGGTGATTCTGTACATAGAATTATATCCATCAATATGATATTAATGACCATTTTAATTCATTTTGAATTGAGAGATCTTGACTTAAATTGAAACATAACTGACAGCTTCAATATGCTCATTCAAAACCTTTTCTCAGAAAAGTAGTCATAGCATTATTTATTGTTAATTGAGCATATCGATATTTCTGTAATTATTGTAATCAACTGGAAAAGAAAGATCTCTGAATCCAATAATTATATTCCCTGGTGCTCTGATCTTGATTAACAATAATACGATATGATATTCGCCCTTCTAGCACAGTTCTTCCTTTATTAATTATGTGATAAGGAATTGTATTAATTATTTATATGATGTCTAAGGAGTTTGTTGAAGGTGTTAAAAAATCCTGAGTACACAAAATTAGACAAAAATTGTAAATTCAGGGTAGTTTCAGGAGTGATCTGCACCTATCCTACCTGCAATTTCAAAGAATAAAAATCACAAATGGCAGAAAGGTTAAACTCCTTTTGCAGGTCATGCATTAATGATGCTCTCTCGGTTACACGAACATTTATTAATACTTCATAACATGCAATTTGGTAAAATTTTTATAAAAATTACAATTGCATCATATTCCTGTTAACAGTCGATAGTAGGATATTCACAGTGAACAACATGGTAGTTAAACATGAATGTCTGAAGATGCAGACATATACTTATAAATATTTAAAGACTTTAAATTGGTATATTAAATAATAAAATACAAACAGAAACTGGCAACTTCTAATAACAAGTATTAAATAAAAAATGGTTTTCACTGACAACCTGATTTTTAACGTTCAGCATTAAAAAAGCTATCATATTTAGTGACACTAATACAGTGTACAATCGAACAATCGATTGTATTCATTGCTGGCGAATAGCTAACTTTTTCCGTCTGCTAAAATTCTTTTTAGTTGTTACAATTAAGCCAATAGGAAAATCATGTCTGGACATCACGCACCACTTACCCAAATGATAAAATAGTGCGAAGAAACATAAATACCTTTGTGCATGCCAGTGAGGCGATCCTTAAGAACTGTGAATTCGTATATTTGACCAAATTCTTCAAAAAGTGGTCTGATATCTTTGTCTTCTAAAGTTCTAGGAATTTGTCCAACAAATAATTTAACGGCATCTTGATCTTTCACAGGTAAACAATTGTTCATATTGTTTAGAACGTTTTGGAGTTCTGGTGCAGCTGGTAACTTCATAATGTCAAGCAAAGTACGCGAGTCCATTCGAAAATGCGTTCTGCATCTGAAGCACGCGCTTTATTTACACCGTTCACGATCGATAGGATTCATTTCCGGGTTACCTAGACGAGAGTAAGCGATAATTGTAGTAACTAATTCACGACACGAGCGAAAGTTTATTTATTGTTTCACATAATTGATTTTAAAGTACAAATTCGATAAAGCGTGTACAATATTTATTTACTTAGAGGAGAACATTTTTTGGTAAAAATAATATTTTTCTTGTACTTTTGGTACATTTTAAAACAATAACTTCTACGGAACTAACAAGCCAACATTTGTGTCTATATTACTTAGTGCTATCGCGTATATAAAATTCGAGCCACTAGCTAAAAAAGACGAAGCAAAGCTTACAAATACCCCTATCTTCTCCTTAAAGTCAATGTAGGAGGATGTGCATTGTGCATCATTTTTTTCCCTTAGTTAAGTTTAAATATTATGCTGCAATCCCAATCGTACTTGTCATAATGTCAGAAGATAAAAATATACCCTTGGATACAACTCACCCATAACTTGCTGCCGTACGTAATGGAAGCACCCAACGAGTCTGTTCCCCATAATATCTGTTCCCCAGACCATTCTGTCTGGCTGGCAAACCTTAAATATGTGACTGACCTACCTGGCAAGGGGGAAGAGATTCTAATTTCTAAAGTAACTTCGCTAAATGATTTATTTAAGAATGAAAAATATCTTTATTCCCAAATTTCAGCTGGCAGATACAGCTTTGCCGCATATTCAGCTTGCAGGTGAATGGGTAACAGACATGGCCTTCCAAGCTACACCACCAAATGGTTTATCTAAGCATGAAACATGTAAAAAATATGTTGGTTGCTATATAACCCCCCCAAAAAAATATCCTCATTGGATGCATCTCACGTAAGAATCACATGCGTAGCTATTTCACCTTGACTTAATGTTAGTTATTTTTTTCTATTGTTGTGATATAAAACAATGATAGTACACTGTATGTCAAGGCAGAGATTACACCGGTGAGGCATATTTGAATTTTGTTTGTAACAAATGCAGTGCAGTTCTTCTTTACCTTTAGTTATATCATATAATGTGCTGGGCTATTGGAGTATTAAAACAGGTGCAAAAACTGTACGCACTGTTTAGGTTTTATAGCGGGATTTTGAAGCGATATAAGGTATAATTAAGATGACGTTATTTATTAAATCAGGCATTACTATTGTTTCGGCAAAGTTCATAAAATCATAATGTTAAACTTTTCACGCAAACAAAGAGATATATATAAGATCAATAACTGAATTTACGACAGTAAGTTTCCGTTTCCTGGATAATAACAAGTACACACGCGTACCACTAACTAGCTCAATACAAACAATGGTTATTAGATAAAATAAATGATTTAGAATTGTAAAAAAATATTGAAAGCTTCTACAAATAACGGCGTGAGAAGAAAAAACTTAACTTCGATGGGAAACCCCATGTATAAGCTAAGCTTATGCAATTCTACGATATAAGCACTAGGTCCGATCGCGTCTAAACTGCATCAAGTTAATATTACCGATATATGTCTATTTATATAGATTCAGACCTGTAGCACACAGTACTATACGTGCTAAATACCATGCAAATACCTATATGTGCCATTTAATTAACTTTTCCAACTTTTTCACAACAAAATTTGGAAAAATGATTTTAGGACCAAGGAAGTCTGCTTACATCTATTTTGACACAGCCTTCAATCGTACAATAATGGGCGCAAACCTTAAACATTGGTCAGATGAAAGCAAGTCTGTATTACATCCCGAGCCGAATAAACAGAACTACCTGTGGGCCACTCCCGAGGAGCCGCTCAAATAAAATGAGGGTAATCATGTTCGTTAGTGAAGACGGGTGAAAATAGTGTTTATTTGAGGAGCAGGCGCGTAACGTGCGTTACACGTGTAGGGTATGAAAATCAGCAATTCTGACCAAAAAGGGCGAGGTTTTAACCCTGCCTGGTCTTACTGTGCAGGACGAGGCTCGCTTAGGATCCAATGTTAGTAGTGAGAATCAGTTTTTTTTCGCTTTTAGAAAATTCAGGTTTTGGATAACGTACCAACTTCAGCATAGGTGGTCATCCTTTTTTTCTTGTCATAAAATGACAGGGTATCAATTTAGGCCTAGGTCTTACTTAGGTCTTGCTTTATCGAACCTCAATAACTTCTTGTTTAAGGTGTTTTTTGAGGCCATTAACCAGCGTGATTACCCGCATTTTATTTGAGTGCCCCCAAACGAGAACTGAGATTACATTATATAATTCCTATTTTATTGAAATTAATAATAAAATCTACCGAAGTGTGGAGTAATTTTATCTTGTCAGATCAAATCCTGTGTCGAAATATCGTAAGTATAAAAAAAAATAGTATAACCTAGCATTTATGATTGAGAAAAAGAACAAAATGTTTCTGTCATAAGCGTGCAATTCTTTATCTGAAAAATCAAATTTCATATTTTGTTCTCAGCAAGGATATACTAAGAATTTATTATCGCGCAGTCCAATTTCAGATAATACAAATAAAAACTTGACGCGTGTGGCGACATCTGTGGTGACTATAATTTTTGGTCATATTTCTCACTTCAGCATTACCATTCATATCTCTGTACCACAACTGATTAAAATTCTTTTCAAGCTTCATCTTTTATATCTGTGTGAGTTCGATCAATCTGGTCGTAAATTTTAAAGCCTTCGATGGCTTGAATGACAAGCGATTGATAACACCTTGATATATGCAAAACATAATTAATAATAAGTAATACGATAAAATGATAATATTGGAAGGCCGATATTTTTTTATTGAAATGAAAATCGAAGTGTAACTAGCTATATATCACTCAAATTTTATGGAAATGTTAATATTTCAACTTTTACATAGTTTACCTTTCCGATAGAGGGCGCTATGTCCCACAGACCGTTCCACTAGAACGTTTGCTTTGACGATATTGCGTTGCATTGTAATAACACAATGGAAAATAGAATCTCATAAAATGGATGACAGTGATTGTTTTAAGCATTTCAAAATGTGGAAAATCACTCCGCCAAGTGTTTGATGTCAAATGCATTGAAAAATAAGTGAACTGCTAGATTTCGCAGATAAAACGTAACGGCACCAGAAATGAAGAAATGAGAAAAGTTTAGTAGTATTTAAAGTAAATGGAAAAATGTATGTTTCCTTTGTCTCTGAAATTTAGGCATACATACCAATTGGTATTTCGAAAAATGTTACAATGGCCGTTTTTTATAACTTGGACATTCCTTTTTTATTGTTTTAAAAAAACATTAGCAACATTTGACAAATTTTGAGATGTGACTATTTTTTAATTAGTTAATTTCACAAATAACAGGCATTGCATTTGGCAATTTTGCTAAAACCCGAAAAAGTTTCACATGATAGTCTGCATTCAGATCAGTTGGTTGTATCTTTTCTACGCATACGCGTGAAAAACAAATTAAAATGAAACACAAAACCCCCAGTCCACGGTCGCTTTGGCAAGGCAAGCTGTCGTTGTTTCCACGTAAAAACAAGAAAATCCTCGATATGTGTCCCTTTTCGTACTGAAAAACAGAGAAATAACTTCAATTTTTTTCAATTAAAAATCCTATAATGAGTGGATCCCGGGGGACGGGGGTAATTCCCGGGGGGTGGATCAAGGTGGGTATTTTGAATTTCAATGTTCTGCGCACCCCGTCTAAAAATGAAGTGTAATATTTATAAATTGGAATCCAAAGCCAAGCTTCAGGGGTTCAGAAATCTCTTCAAAATTTTAAGGACAATTAGATTAATATTTAGAACCATGTCATTGAAAATGAAATCGAATAAAAGAAATATTTCAATATATTACTTTCATCCTTGCCGGCATCCTTGGCTTTAAAATTATGCAAATGTGGGCTGGGAAACTTGCACATTCCTGTAGTAAAAATGAGATTTGAAGATGTTGACTGCTCACAGATGACTTGTGATGTTTGGTCAAAAGAACAAACAGCACACCAGAAGAATGTACATAAAAATATTATTTCACTCACTCAAATACTCTTAAATTTGAAATTCTTTTGAATTCTAAGAATAAAAAAGGAACTCGCATCCTTAGCATTGTCATTGGTATAATTGATTCTATGCGAGTCTAAAGTAAAAAAAAATAGTAAACTGTTAAATATTAATAAATTTATATTTTGCGTTGCAACCTTCTTCTTTTCTATGTGACCATTGTTAATGTTAATATTTTTGTTTGTTTGAAATACTTTGTTAGAAATACCTTTTTAATTGTCGATTTTTCACAACCTTGTTTTCTGTTTAATAATAACAAATGTTAAGTATGGGTATATTTTTTTGATGATTTTGCTATTGCAACCTTTTTTCTGTTTTTGATAGACTGTTTGTATTTTTGTGTTACTGTTATTTGCTATATATAATTCATGTTTGTACTGTTGTAATCTCTTGTGGCCTTAAGTAGGCTTTTTTGAGAATAAACTGAACTAAACTAAAAACTATTTAGTGTGAGCACGGCAAAATTGACAGAGTTTCATACTTCTAAAAAAGTAGAATTAAAAGCTAGGGTCAAGAATACATGTTCTAGATAAATCAACAGTGACCTAGATGACCAGAGTCATCAAAAGATTTAATTTATTTTCAAATATCTTTTTGACGTGTACTGACGAACCCTATTCACGCACTCCAACAAAAAAGCGTAACACTTGACAGTTGTGCATTTTTCAGTAAAATGACCCCCTAAACGCTTCACTAATTTAGTACCCCTATTTTCGCGAAAACAAGAATATTTTGCACTAAAAAAACACCGATTCAAGGAGACGAAAACAAATGTCTACCCTTTCTACGTGCTACTGAATATTAATTAAAGTACAGTCGATGAAGGTAAGGTTAGTAAACATGCATGAATCCGACAAGATCAAAGTTTTTCCCGTACTTAGTTTTTACTCGTTTTTAATATGAATCTGGTCATGATTTCCTCGATTTTATACCCTATTTTTGATTTTCAAGGAGTCCTTAGTTTCGAGGACTTTTTTCAAAATAACCCCTCTTTTCCGCGAATTTCGTAGTGGTCATGCGTTCCCATATCATGCTGGAGTACGGGACCTTGCTGACGAAATACAATCCCCGCCGGCGCACCAGTGGGCACAAGCACACTGACAGTAGCGACACCTGTCGTCAACTAATAAAGTGTCTTCTCTAAACATGAAATAAATAGAAATATTTTCTACCATTACACAAACACTAGCGATACTCATAGAGTAACTCTTCACATTCACATATACAGATTTATATTCAACGTCACCCACACACAAATCACAGACAAAGAAATTGAAATTCCGAATGCACCCATAAGAATCCTACGTGACCTGCTGGGGGGAATCCCTTTGACCTAGATCTAAATATAGGAAGTACTACGTCATAGATGCTAGGAATCTCTGATTTGTTCCGCAAGCGTACGTGATGCAGAGCACGTCAGGAAGCTGATATATAAATGCCAAGATAATCCATAACACGAGGAATTTAGTTTCGTGAACTTATCAGGTAAGGACTTGGATCTCAACTATTACCATTCTCAATTTCAATTTATTACTTATTAGAGTTTAATATATGTAAATTAAATTTAAACTTCACATTTTTCGGGTTTCGCTTTTTAGTTTTATGAACGTGTTTCCCTTTGTGTGAAATATAAGTTGACTTTATTTGTTTTTGCAGAATTTACTACTTTCGTAAACGTTTAATAAAGAAGATAAACTCGTACAACATGTCGTCAGCAGCTCCAAACATGAATACTAAAACGTTTGGTTTTGGTTTTAGAGCCTTAAAGAAATTTCCTGAGGTAAGCAAATATTCAGTATGGGGACGTCCATTAATTATGTCAATAATTTTAGGCAATTTTTTACCCCACCTCCCCCCCCCCTTGTCAACAACTGTCAAACTTTCAGTGACCCCCCTAATAAAATTATGTCAAAACATTCCCCC
>JAOXYB010058834.1:0-25228 GCA_028565635.1 Phoronis ovalis
GTCACTAGTTTACAAATTGCCAGTTTCTGTTACAGTTTCTAGAAATTGCAAAACAGGGTAGGTATTGGACATGGGTGGTAATTTGAAATCAGAGCTGTCAGGTTAGGGAAATACCTCTCAAACACCTTAAACTAAACAGTTATACAACGCACATGTATATGGACTTCCTGGTTGTTTTGCCACCCGTGACGTAATGTGACGTAACGTAATAGTTCCTTTGACGGCGCATAGAGAAATTTAAAAAAAAATCCCTGGGGCTGGGTAAGTTCTGTACCGACTAATAGACCTTACTATTGTTTGCAACGAGATGCGACTCTGTGGTATATACGAGTACGTGGTATTTTGTTTGCGACGTCGCATTTTATATTGAGGAGATTAGTTATACATCAAAGGCATTACCGCATTAGTATGAACAGCAGCGGTAATGTTCAAATTTTAGAACGCAAACGCTTTGTGATTATATGATAATGATGTAGATTAAATTTTCACAAAGATTCCCGCTGCGATTGAAGCTAGTGCAGTAATGCCTTTGCTGCATAAATATTATCCTCAATGGACTATTTGCATGCACTTGAGGGCGCTATAGTCAGACCCTTTCAATATCGGCATCCTTTAGTTATACATAAAGCTTGTTTTTTTTAATCTCACTTTAGAAAAGCTTTAACAGGTGAAATTCAACAAAATAAAATTAGACCTCAGCGTTACATAAAAATGAAGGTCTACATATAGCAGTGGAGTTATTGTGTATACTGTGAATTTGTTTTGTATTGCATTATATAGGAATTCAGTAATGTCTGGTCTGGCAAGTGGTTATATTATGAAGCTGTTTTAGATGAACTGTCATACATGATATGTGGAGTGTACAAGAGTTGTAGTTGCATTATACAGAGCTTGAGATCTGGATGGCTGGATGGCAGCAGGGATATTGTTTGTATTGTTATATCATGAGTGGCTGCATTATAACTATATTATTTAGACATTAAGACGTTGGTAGTATTGTATTCCCGGGGGGCACTCTCTTTTATATGAGATAGGGGGTGTGAGGCCCAGGGGTCAAAACCCTGACCCTGAAATATCCCCAGAATTGACAAAATACCTACTCTGAAATATCCTTGGCCCCTAAAATCGTATCTGAAAAAATTGACAAGCAAAAATAAAAAGTCGTTTCCACTTCTATTGTACTCCTATACGCCGAAATAAGGCTAACGCTTAAAAATATTTAACTTCCGGGTGTAACTACCCTATGCCACTCTAAAATATCTTAAAAAACACCCTGAAATATCCCCTTGACGTCAAATACCCACCCTGAAATATCCCAGAAGTGAAAATGACCCACCCTGAAATATCCGGGTAGCCCAAAAAGGCGACCCTGAAGGGCGGCACATGTATATGTAGACCGATATAGGAAGTGCCCCCCGGGATTGTATTGGTATAGCATGTATTGTATTGTATTGTATCTAGAAATTACAATAAATGGTATTAAAAAAAATAATGATATTCTGAAGATTTAGTTCAACATCATACTTACTCTGGTTTGAAAAATTGCAGGATGTCGTTACTCCAGCAGTTCTCGAATTATATACCACAGTTTATCTGAAACCATTTTTTTTTATATAAAGGAACCATGTTATTTATAATTGCTATAGGTTTTTCCATTTTTTTATATATTTAATATACGCTTTTTTACTCCAGCAATGTTGCTTGTTTTCTAATTTACTTCAATCTATAGATCACAAATTCTGTTAATAGTATGATAAGGTTCAATATGCATTATCCATTCGGAATACTTAACATTATATCTCTTTCAACTCACTGACATATATATCCACATTTTCCTAACCATTGTTGAAGTTTTGCCCATACATTTTAAAAGATATTACAATTAAAAAATAGATCTTCAAGTGTCTCCGACTCATCGCCACAGAATGTGCATGTTTATGACTCCTGAATATGAATAATTTTAAAAAACCTATTCGTAGTTATGATCCTTCGCTAAATGTTATACTTACAGTATCTTAGATTTGTGTTACCTATATTATTATCAACATCCTGCATCCAGTTATTTGGAATTGCTTTTATGAACCTATGATATAGTGTATAAAGGTACAGTGAATTCGAAAGCGAGGTTTTATTTGTACATGTGTATATGCTTCCATCAAAATGTAAAATATCTCTTATACATACAATTCCTTTGTCATACCACTGTTTCATAAAATCGATGCTTAAATTTGTGTTAAACCAAATGGGTTGTTTAATATGTTCTTCATTACTCATTTCATATATTTTGCTAAATTCACTCCATGATAGTAAAGCATCCTTCCAAAACGGATTGTCAATAATTATATATATTCCTTTATTTTATAAAAAAATAATATTGAGTTGTAACAGTAACAAATTAAATCCAATGATAATGTTTGAACTTAGGTATTTCAATTGTCCGATCATTTTTTATTACTGTTGTGTAGCATTTTCAACAGCATCCAACAACAAATTCAAACTGAACAAACATTTATTTCAAACTAGCATTTTAGTAAGAGTAGAAATAAAGAATTAAAAAATATTTTTAAAATTGTCGAGCGCGATAAAGACACTATTTCATAAAAAGTGTGTTGGCTGTTCCATATATCGCTTGTCAACCTTAGTTTATATTATACTTTTGTCAAGGAACACATTGTAATTTTGTATGATTGAAAATATTTTAATTCAAAAAGTAAACAATTAAAAACTAATATTTTAAATATATTTTCTAGAAAGTTTGATTTAAACATACCTGTAAGTTACAGAAGGTGTAAATGATCACCAAAACATTCATCCTCCTTCAAGAGCTCTACAAAGCAAAAACAACATAAGTTAACAGCTGACAACTAGCGGCATCCAGTGACGTATTCTAAATGTGTGATATTAATACGCAAATTGAATATGAAAATCTTTGTTATCAAGCATATCATTTTTACTTAAATAGCATTTTCACACCTGACGGTTTCCTGAAAAAAAAAATTGTATCTGTGAAAAGACAACTTAATAAAAGTGTCAATAGTTCAGTGTGAAGTCCCACACAAAATGCTCACCTTGTACAAATCACACCAAGCAAAGCCTCTAATAACTGTATCCACCGAATCAGGATAACAATCAACGAACCACAAAAATGCACTTGAAACAAAGACACTTCCGATGATAGAGTTTTTAAACTAATGTCGTTAATTAGGTTACATTAACTGGTTTAACATATCAGGCTTATTCCCAGATCCTATAGTGATGTGTATTATTATCTATTTGTATTGATGAGCATGTGTAATGAATGAGGAGGTTTGTACCGACGTATTGTAGCTTTTGGCAAGTTTTTGGATCCCTGTACTAGGAAAAATCTTTAATTACTGAATGAATATATAATAAACCAGCTATGCATGAGACACATTTATTACCTGATCAATCATTGTCGTTACGCTCTCATTACCGGTGGTTTGGTACTCAGTCTGTATCTGTATTTACTTTTGACATTAAAATGTCGATTTTAGTTAACTCTGTCTGTAGTAACTTTATTGTCGCATTATTCCAAGATATCCTACAATAAAAAAAATACATTTTTTCTTATTCTTGAGTATTTAAACAAAGAAATGTACTGATAATAACTCCTGTTTTTATCTTTTTATCTGTCGCCTAAAATCGCAAACCGAGGAGCATAGTTTAGCACTTGCAAATCATTACAAATAGTAACATATCGATCCCGGAACCCGAACTGTACTCGAATACAAACATGCTTAATAAGTAATTGATGCATAGTTCTGGTGCATTTATAAATATTAAATTCCACAGATAATTAGCTAGCACCCACAGAACAACATTGTATCTTGTTAATGTTGTTACCGTTGGCGGTAACATTTTAAAAAGCATAGTGAACAAACAATACGAAGCACCTGCAAAGTAACGTGCAATCGAGATCGCCAAACGTGATTTTTTAACATTTCTTCAGCGGCTCCATGAAACATAATATTTTATCATTATAGGCCACGTACGTAAAGTTAGCTCCAGATTCTGATTCAGATTTAGCTCAAGATTCAACGTAAAGTCAGCTCCAGATTAAGACTCAGATTCGAAAAAAATAATAATTAATTGGCTGTGTCTGAATACACCATGCAAATGACTCGTCTGATATTTTGACGAAACTTGCAGGATATGCTCTTTGAACACATTTATTTGAAGGGGTATACTCATTTTTGCCACCAGATTTTATTTTGACTCACCACACAAGTCTGAACATTTGGCCCTCAGAACCACTGAAAATCCCTTACATGCTATTATACAGGGAAATAGTGCAACTTCGGAGCTTCAGAACCCCATGCCAGCGCCTAGGTGGCAAAGATGTCTAAACGTGATGAAAGGGTATATCTTCAATATTAAATTTCTACTCGTTTTCATTGTTTCATTAGGCTACATATTTAAGTCCTAAAAATTGGAAAATCACCAGAAAATGAGCATGATGCATGGGAACAAATTGTTTAATAACTTCTTTATTTAATAATATTTTGTTGCTATCTATAAAATATGAACAGCTGAAAAAAGTGCATTTTTTAACAAGATTGATTTCTTAGCAATTTCAGTCATTGTGACGCATGAAACTGCACAAAATGGCTGCCCAATCCAAGATGGTCGCCAAAGATTGTATCTTTTCATATAAAACATCTGGCTTAACTGGTTGTTAGCATCAGTTCCAATGAGTAATAATGAACACAATGCATGAAGATGTACCTCTTAACAATATTGGACATTTAGTATGTGTTGGTAACCAACATCGGTTTTGGTCTGGCAATAAAAAACAAAGTAAAGGCAAATTGTGCACTTTTTCATACAAACACCAAATTTGGCAGGAATGTAAAGTTCAACATTTCAAACAATTTTGAATAGTAACCACATCTTAAATTTCCAAAATGGCTGCCAAATCCAAGATGGTGGCCAAAAGTAAAAGCTTTTACTAAAAGTGTCACAAGTTTGTAACAGAAATATTCTAAAACGTGAAAAACGTACATATGGTAAAAAATTTAATCATTTATGAAATACAGTCATTGTAGCATGCTAGTATCCAAAATGGCTGCCAAATTCAAGATGGATGCAAACTAAACTAGTATTTTAACAATGAAATTTATAAAAAAGTTCATACTAGCGTTATTTCTAGTGGATGTGGAACTCTTCTGAGAGGGGTAAAAAGATCAACCAAGAGGTATTTCGAAAGTGTTTGCAATTGAATCACATTTTATAAAGGTATTTATAAAGAGGAACTAAAGTTACTGAAAAATAAAGCGGCAGAGAGGAAAGGAGGCTTACGGAGGGGGAGAGCCGCTAAATGTTAGAGTTAATTATGTAATTTTTAAGTGCAAATAGTCACTGTACAAAAGTAACATCTTAAATAACCTTCTACAGATAGAATCGAAAAATGCTGGAAAGAAAGCTAGAGTCTACAGAAAATGATGTTTAACATTAGATTTAAATGTGTGGTATAATTACTTCAAAAATCTGAATAAATCTGACATACCTATACAGATAATGGGTGAAACTATGCGTATAAAGCCCGAGGGTACTGTCATTCAAAGTCACTGTATATATGTGCCGCCCAATAGGTCCTTTTTTCATCTCAAATCCTTATTTACCACAAGGTATAACTTTATTGTTGAATATTTACCACAGGGTATATTTTCGAAAAATATTCGTTTACTACAGGGTGTATTTCTTGGAAAACGCATTTACGACAGGTATGAAAAATTAAGATTCGTAAATTGTTGCATATTTATTTACCACAGGGTATATAATTTACAATAACCTACCAGTAAAACGAAGTAAACATTCGACCAGGAGTGCTCTGCACTGAAACTTTGTCAAGTATGAATCAGCAGCATGATTACAACACTGTCTAAACAAACTTGATAACTACATCATGACATGGCACCCAAAATTAAATCCAAAGATAAGTAAGGTCTAAGAAAATCTGATCTTAATTTATTTTCAAAACTAAAATTTTGCTAACTGACAATCATTACTGATACTTAGGTATAATCTTCAAAATAATGGCTCCTTCAAAAATTCCTGTTTATAAATATCTTGTCGAGATTTAATTACAAACACTTTCCAAATACCTCATGACATGGTGGTAGACAGCTTTAAATATATGAATCTTTTTGATCTCTAAGAAGAGTTTTGCATTTTAAAAAAGTATAGTGAAAACCATTAAGTTCCCATGGTTTACAAAATGTATGATGTTATGCAATGTCAAAAACAAAAATTTTAAATTTACAAAGAAGTAAGAAATATGTTATCAATGACTGTTAGTATTTAGAACTCCATTATGTAGCATTGCAGAGCCTTTAATCATTTTCAAATTACACTAAAATGAACTTCAAATTTTTATTATTAAAACAACAATCTAGAAATAAGGCTAATATGAACTTTTTTATATATTTCAATGTTAAAACACACAATTTTTTTACATCCATCTTGAATTTTGAAACCATTTTGGATACTAGCATGTGCTCTACCTATAGGGCTGTTGCATGGTTCTCTTCGACACAGCCAATTAAAATGCTCTAAATTGCAAGTATTTGATAAATTACTTTTCACGCTTTTTTTGTTTCCAATAATTTTTCCCTACGATTATCGGTGAAGATTCTGAAATATTTCAAACGCAACTTATCAGAATCTTTTTACTCACTTGTTCTTCCACTTTCAAAGTGAGACAGTATATTTTCTGGAAGCATCACATTTTGGTACTAGAGTCAAAATACGCAAACGCGCAATATATGTCTTTTGGTTTTCTAATATGTAGAGTATTGTAAAGGCAATTTATAACCCCATATTTTGACATATAACGCTTTGTATTTTACTTATTAACCAAATCACGATGCGCGGAAAATTAAATTGAACATGGGAATTTCTAAGTGTTGCGCGATTACGTATCTGATGCAACATCGTAACTACAGCTGAGACATACTATTGACACATTTTAATGTTTATACTGTTTCGAAAGTTCAGTTTAGCTGCATGCAAATTAAATGCTTTAATTGAAATAATGTATATTAATTGCATATACAAGGACATCTGCAGCGGATGAGACTCAGACTAAACTTTTTTTAATACACAGACATAAAACTAGAAAGACCTAATTCTACAAAAATAAAATTTAATATGAACCTAAAGTAGTAGTAAGATATGACTGTTCAAGGTTAGTTTTCTTAGCTTGATCTCCCTATAGAACGTACGTAAAGTCAGAACCAGATTCAGATTCAGATTCGAAAAAAAAATCAAAAATCAAAATGCCTTACCAGGGATGTCACAAATATGCAATATTTCTATTATGTTACTGCGGGCTATAACAGCCGCATAACATTGCATATCATCACCACAAAGAATCTGGTGGCTAAGTACCTGATATGGCACACCTTAATCTCTATTGAATCACGAATATCTCACGCAATCATCCGAGCATGGGATTGGGAGCAAGTAAACGAATTTGCAAAAATACCTTGTAACTAGAATAAATATAAAATGGGCATATACTTATTGTAATTGGTATTCTGCATGACACTATAACTACTTAAAGCTTTATAACATTCTCATTATAGTTAAAACTTTAAAAACTTGCCGGGGAAAATCCCGTAAGGTCCCATTAAAAGTCTAGGGAAAATTGTGCTTCAAGCCGTTTCTATATTAATAATAGTATAGGCTAAAAGTAGGTGGCGCTGCGAGACATTGTGAGGATTGTAGGAACTCGTCCCAAATCTCTAGCATAGGCGGGACACCCTATCACGAAAAACATATCCTTTCACGCGAAATTTTGTTGGAACATGCGTACCCACTTTCATATTGACTGCACCCCGGGCTCTAAATGGCCCATCCGGGATTGGAACCAGGGACAAACGAAAATGAATTATACAAGTATCTCATATTAAAAAATTTCTGTCATTGTTGAAGGTTGATGAATCGTTTCTTACAGTTAATGACAGTACTGGTAAAAGACTTTTACTGAGTTGCGAGAGAATGTGTCTGATTTGAGTCAGGGACCAGGTACACAGTCCGCTGGCGGCAACTATATTCCAGAGAAATGTTGATACCATAAGCTTAAAGTTGTTAAATGTTTATACGTTTGTACGCTTAATGTATATTTCTTGGTATATAAAAAATCAACAAAAGATATACTTCATTTATTCTTCGTTTATTTTATTATTGAATAAGTGTAATCACAAAATACAACATCCGTGAATCCTTTACATAGACAGCCGGTTTCTGTTTACTCATTGTTTCTTTCAATCTCTTAAAACGTGTTCAGTATATCTATAGTCTAATAGTCAAGCATTATGTGCGAAACTATATTTAAGAAGAATGCGTTAGATCGTATTGATGTCACAATTGCCTATAAATTGCTTCGGAATCGACAAAGAATTAAACTGAGCACAGAGAACCAGCTAAAAATATTCAAATTTGTTAGGTGATGTCTCATGATAAACGTAAAGAGAGAGGACTGTCATAATCTACGTGAAAACATAGTGTGCATATGGTATATACATACCTATGCAACGGTGACGTCACATTGTGTCACCAAAACGGTGCACAACATTATTATTAAAACATGGTCGAGGAATCATACTGACCTTGTCTAAATTTATTACGAGGTAGACATTTATCTGCTTATAGTTAACATCCAACACATTTGCATCATAGACTTAAACAATTGAATAAAAAGAAACCACCCGTCTCTACATTCTATATTCTAATCCTTTTTTCAGAAGGCTTTGATGAAACATGAACATTCATCCATAGTGTTTTGTTCAGTTTGTCCTAACAAAAACGTTTCTAAAGCTTTACAAAACATTTTGGAAACCTAGACTCATCTGCACAACAAAACAATTACTTCAGAGACACGTGTGTTCTATACTCTGAATGTCTGGCTTACGTATCGTTATAACAATTCTTCAAGTATCTATCACACAGTGCAGAGAATCTCCGTACATCAAAATGAATTTGAGCAGCATACTCATACAACTATCGCAATTCAAACATGACATGATGGAATCAAAACTTCTAATTGAGATTTAAAGATATGTCAGTTAATATATTAACTTATTTTACTTTATAATATAAAAAATTATAAACCAAATAGTCAACAAAAGTTCATAAATCAGTCTACTTTCTATAACTACAGCATCAGTCTGTTCTTATGAATGAAAAAAAAAGAGTGAACAATCAGATTTTCTTTATAAGGTACTACTAGTAGAAGTAAATTTGAAATTTGAAAAGTTTTATAACTTCACCATGCGTACATGTAAATATATGTTATATCCATTCTAAACAAATTAATTACACCTTTCGGGCTAAAGCAACTACATGGTAAAAATACAAATTTCTTCTGAATGCTAACTAAATCGAATAATAAATCGTTAGTCTTTAAAATACAAAAATGAAAAACTTATATCATGAAACCCTGGAATAATTAATGGTTTACCAGTTCCTGGATACATGTTTCATATTTCTTGAGTACAAGTGCGTTCTTGGATTACTTAGTGTAAGCAACTGGTTATCAAAATGTTTCTTACCTTTCCATTCACATGGATATAGTGACGGCCGACTGTACTTGCATAGTGATTTTTGATGGAGTAAACTTAGAATATCTAGTATAAATAACAAATGATTATTTATATATTTGATATACTGTAATGGTAAAATTTCATTTGAGGTGTTGACTTTTTGAAGTTCGAATTCAAAGGCCCCAACTTTCAAAAATTGAAACTTTGCAAATAAATCTTCACATGAGTTGCTAAAAAATGCTGCCTCAGTTTTTTGAAATTTTGTTTTATTCCAATGATATGAATTTTCAAACCTTTGTTTATCAATTTTGTAGGTTTGTTCTGGGGGGTAAACTTTAAAAATCTATATCTTTTGATTAAAGCAAAATTTCAAAAATCTATTACAAGGTTTTTTAGTTTTACATGTATGGATTATTTTCAAGTTGCTACTTTGTAGATTGAGTTTTTTTACTTATATTTTTTAAATTTTACTATTCGAAATGTTTATTAACCCAAAGTTGTCTCAGTATAAAGTCACATGACTTAAATGGTAATGAATTACACATTTACTAAGTTTATTTTACATAACATTTTATTTGTCTTTCTTTTTTTTAATTCTGAAAGGTGAAACAATTTGCCTAACGGACAAACTGCATCTGCTCTCAGGTCGATTCTTTATTGGCATTAAATCTTCAATTATAATTATCTACGTCATAATGGTTGATAATTTAAACGTACTTTAGCTCGAGGAATATTTTTTAATGAGTTTGTACATGACAGTATAGAAATAATTATATAAAAAGCTCAGCAAAAAATTTCGAAATCCATTACTAACTATTATTTTGTAAGCATCACAAAGTCGATTAGGTTTATAAAATTTCAATTGAAGTCATAACAGCAAAAATGGTGTTTACAAGTAGTTGATGACACGAACGTAATAGGACACACTTTGATGCATCACAATTTTAGAAATAACGAGGAAATTCGTCAGAAATGTTGTTCATATGTATTTGCCATTCATTTGAGTTATATTGGGAAACGATATTTTAGCAACCATGTAACTCCTAGACGCTCACGTACGATTGTTAAATGTTGCCCGTAAAGAGGGTTTACCTTTTAGTTTAAACAGAAATCATAACACCAAAAGCGCAGACACAGTTTTTACAAGGAATGGTGAATTAGCTAAACACTGTATGGGTATTAAATCAGGTAAGAAGTCATAGTAAATTTACGGAAATTATATCATTTAGTTTATTGCCAAATGTTCGTACGTGGGGGCGATTAAAAGCGAAATAAATTCGTATGGAAGTCATATAAAGCTACTGGAAACCAACAGCAAATATTTAAAGATGGTAACATGAGATTTATAGAGCGCGTGCTCATAAATCAATTAAACGTGGTACTTCTCAATAGTGGTTGCTCTAATATTTATATAATCTCAACTAGACATAGCTTATTTATTCAAATATGATTTGTAGTTTGTTGTGGTATATAAAAGGGCCACAAGTGGAGAGCAAATCAAACTGTGCCCTAATACTTTCGTGTTACACTGTAGATGACATGTAGACGGAAAATAAACATAACGAAAGGTCATTCAAGCCGTCTCTTAGTCGCATTCCTGAATCACTCACGGTCCTACTTTTAGAATACTAGGTTATCAACTCCCTTGACTGGATACGGAGGTGCAGTAGACACAGCCCTCCTAGACTTCTTGGCAACATAAACCGTTGCACCCATAGACAAAGCGAGTAGAACTGACAGAATGGAGACTACTGCAATAAATGTAATCTGGTGAAAGGAACCGCTGCATTCTTGATTGGTTGCCGGTGACGAGGAAGCTGAAAATTAGTATTTGAAATATAGAGATTAACATACATTTATCGCCTGCAAAGTTCTAGGAATATAGCTCTAAAATTTCAAAATAGTAATCATGGACGGTTTGAACAATGTGTGTTGACCCTAGAAATATATAAACTATTATTAGTTCACTAATTTATATATATCCTCTCCAACAAATCCGGAAAAAACAAGTATTTCACAACTGGGAAGAAATCAGGGAACGTTTATCACGCTAGTCACGATATTGGCACCAAACTGCGTTACAAGGCATTTTTTGCTTACATAATGTCGAATAACTTAATGAGTTGTTGACCAAATAGCATGAAATTTCCCTGACATGTTTTAAGACAGAATTGCTTATAATTCACCAGGGACATCGATATCCCTATGCTATTACATCGCCACATACATAGCCCTGTCCGGCAAATCTGTTATGAAAAAGTATCATCAACATGGCTCAAGTTAAATGCTCGATGCAGTTTTGAATTTTTATCACGTAGGGAAAAAGGTATTGGGGAAAAGATATTTTACATAATATTGAAACATAAAGTAAAAGCTACCTTCATTTCGATTCTCTAGTTTATGGTGTTTGTAATCAGAATGGACGATTTTATGAAAATATTGAGAAATAAAGTAAAAGATTGGTTTAATTTTGTTTCTGTGCTCTAGTTCATTGTGTTTACAATCACCATGGACGATCTTATGAAAATTGCCGTTGAAGACATGATAACTGTTTGTGATTTGTTTGCTTTTTTCTTAACTTTCCATTTTGAAACATTCACATGTTTGAGTAATCAAGGGTCTTTGTATTAAAGACCGGTCAGATTGACGGCCGAATGTACTTGCATAGTGATTTTAGAAGGAACAAAGTTAGAATTTAAATATCTGGTATGAATAATAAAGGATTATTCATATATTTGATATACTAAAGGTAAAATTTTATTTGGAGTGTTTTTTTGTTAATTACATGAATAAAATCAAAATTTTAATCACTCCTGAAATATAATGCTTTTTCTGTACGTAATCCCGAATAACTCCCATACAAATGCTTGGGCCATATATATCAAATCCTTTTGTTTTGTTATATTTGAGGCATTTTATCATGAAGGGTACTGCAATTTTCAAAAATGGTACTAGGTAAATGGAATCATGATAATCATCCATGTCTAAATTAAGAAACAATGCAACTGACCACGAAGTTCTAATTCGTTTCAACATTACTGGTTATACTTTGGCAGACGTTGGTCTAGCATGTATCGAAAAAGTGAAACATGAGCATACTATTACACATAAAAGATTTCGAAAAAACTATAAATAAAAAATCGCGACTTTCATAATGATAATGTTGGTGATGTGGTGTCACACACATAACAACATATATGACGAAGGCCGGTCAGACCGAACTTTGAAAAAACATATTCTAAATCCAATTTATAGTGATTTCAATATTATCTTGGATTTTTAATGGCGTTAATTTTAATTTGAATACACAATAACATTATACTTCAGTTTCACGCACTTGTCAAGCATTAGGACTACACGTAGTTAAATAGTACATACTGTGTATATTAGCACTGTAAGGATTACTATAATAATATTTTTCTGCCATACTTACGGTTGTGTTCTCCGACAACAATAGTGACAGATGTCGTCATACTTTCTGTTGAATTTTCATATAAAGCTCTCTTTCGACGTAGCGGATTCGCCACATTGGCACACGTATCCTATAATATAAAATTGGTTTTACAATTATTATCAAAAACTAGTACAATTTCAAAAACGATATTGCAGATGTTGATCAGGTATATGTATTTATGGCGAAAAAGTGTCGACAGACATTTATTGCAGGTAATTGGATATTCAATTTCGAGATACAGATGCCAACAATTTATAGGGTAAGAGTAATTAAGAATAATGAAGTTTGCAGTAGCTTTTAGTAGTTATTTCCGGTCAAACTTAAATAAAGATAATCATGGACAACTTGACGTAAATAATATATCACAGTAACCACTACTGATATTGAGAAATAAATAATTCAGTTTAAATAATTCGTTTAGATGAGGGAGCCTTAGAAAAAAGTATTTTTTTGGATTTTGTCTAAATATCGAAATATATAGGATAGAAAAGGAAGATAAAATGCGTTTTTTATGTAAGTACCATGTTTGGCACGTAGAATTTGACACACAGAAAATCATTATGTCACGATAAATGACAGTCAAAAATTGCATATACCGAGTGGCTTCACAAAATGGCTTCGAAGTTGGCATTATAATAAAAATTCCAATGAAGTGCAAAAGATGAGTCGTTGAAAAATTTGGTATAACTATTTAACGTGGCTGTTTCTTTCAGATTTTACATCTTGTTTAATAAATATTTTTGAACATTAAAGTTATGTTCAATTAAGTATTGAAATGCTATTTTATCATGTATTATGCCTGTCAACTGTCAACGTCTCTGATATACTGTTCTGACTTGTAATTATTAGATAACTAACCCCTGCACATCTTGAGGTAGCTAGGGCAGTGGTACAAAATTCAACGGTGCATTCAAAAACAACTGAATTTCCACCACTAAAGCGGAAACAGTCAAACGGCTCAGTCATTACGGTAACAAAAGCCGTATTAGGACCTGAGATTGGCAAAGTGCCGTCGGGTGTAAATCCCATCATCCCCGCCAAGCCGACATTATCAGCAACAGTGCAACTGTAAAAAGAATAATAGTCGTTATTGAAGAGTGCAAGTTTCTGATTTGTCGACTGCTTACGGGTTTTGTGCAAAAATGCAGGGTGCCAATGTAAACTGTTTTGCAATTTCTACATGAAAAATTAAACTGATTAGTATGATATACTAGAACTTATAATGGTTTTACTAAACTCGCATTATTTTCTTATTATTATCGCATGATTGCACAAAAATATGTGTGTGTGTATATGTGTGATAACATAATAATCACAAAGTGAAAAGGAATGGAGATACAGTAATAATAGTAACACATTTAGTTACCTGCCAATCAAAAGAGAAATCGTATCTTCAACTGGAGAACCTGTAGTAACTTTACCTGTACATGTTGTCGGATGAATACCAGTCACAACACCAGCTGCAATATTTAAACAATCAAATTTTAGTAAGATTAAATTTTCCTGCACGAATATAATGTGAATCAATTGATACAATTACTATTGCACCTCTTCACTGTGAAATAAATGTACATACTCAGGACTAATTGTTTGATGGACAAAATAATTAATAATTAGCATATTTACTATAAAAAAACATCTGGATAATTGTATAATAAATAGAGATGATACCAATGACTGACTCGGAAGGACATATCACTCCATAGTAGGTGAAATACATCATTAGTAACGCATTTTCCAATGGAGAAAAAGTGCAATTAATGAGACTATCCAGATAATTTTACAGTAGGAATTTAGCCATTTGGAAGTTTTATTATAAATGTTCAATTATTCTGCATTTAATTATATTAAGCTTTCACATTTAACTACATGTATATAGATATACTATGTACAAAAAATGAGCTTCTAGATCTATAAGGAAAAAAATGTATTTGAATATTTAAAAAGTTAAAATCTCACTTTTTGATGGTAATACCATAGATAACTTTAGTCTTTGCTGACTACCCAATGTACAAGTGGCTACATCAGCGTCAGGGGTACCATCGTTTACAACTGTTAATGTGACCATTTCTCTCACAACAGTGGCGCCGACACTTTCAAACATACTGTAAGTAATATGTGCATGATTATTTCCTTTTTTTAAATATATGTTATAATGCCATTGGCATTTTTCCTAACATTCGGTTATATCTACAGATAAAAATATAATAAATAAATTATTATTAGAGTTATTGTATTTTTGCATTGTTTATTTAAGTTAAAAATATATCTGACTTCAATTTTGATTCTTATACTTATGAATTGAAAATGTTGAGTATCCCCGATAATGTTTACATTATTTTACATGCCTCACACGTCCTGTACCATGTATAAGGGATGCAGTGTTGAGTTAAGGGAACACGCGTCGAGTTTCACGATCAGTTACAATTAACATGAATACGAGTACAAATCTGAACTCAATTCGGATTCAAGATGTACGTATAGCTAATAAATGTATACTGTTACAAAACGTGCACTTCCTACAAATAAATATTATCACTTCTAATCTCGTTCATGTGACTAACTTGCAGTATATTATTGCTGTGATTTATTACGGCACAAAAAAACTGTTTACACACGTTGCAGGATCACAAGTCCAATTGTTTCCACAATTATGCGCTTTGTGAACAAATGAACAACCAAGTCTGCATGGCAAATAGTATATTGGCTTCTACGGGGCACTTACTCAGTAATCATAATAGCATTGGCAGGTACGTTTTGTGGGGGATTGAGATTGGAAAAATCACATTCACCCGCTGTAATGGTGACTTCGAAGTCAGTGCTTTGAAGCAGGTTTGTTGTGGATTGCGTAAGATACAACACAATATCTGCTGTTGGCATTTCATTCGCAGCATCCAGCTACAATAAATCAAAGTTACACTTGTAAAATAACAAAATATTGAAGAAGGTAACCGATAACAGGTTTCTCTTTTGCCTTGAATATAGATCCGCAATGAGCTTTTTTTCTTTTTTCTCAAAGTTTCTTTGTGTAGTGGTCCTGGTGATTACAATCGTTGCCCAATTTTGCATAAAATGAAAGAAATCAGAGTTTCAAAATGCAATTCGTTATCGAAAATTGATGACAGGTCCTTTTGTGTAGTGAAACTTTTGTACTTTTTAACCTAGGATATATAAAACTCAGAGTTTTAAAACTCAGAGTTTTATATATCCTAGTTTTAACATATAGTTAATACAAATTCCACCAGGCCAGTTGATATTTAGGTAGTTGTATCGAAAAAAATCATGCCAAAATAGACAATTAGATGTTGGCATAATAATAATGATGACAGTGCGTAAATCCGAACGTTATGATAACTATTATGAAAATATTAGTTACTACTGAAAGGAATGGGACAATAAATTGCGTGATTACGTTATTTGATACTGAGAATATAGTTACTAAACATAATTAGTATACACGTTAAGAATCTGTATGCATGGGATTACAAACAGAGTTATCTTCTGTTTTTGAACTTCCCTCCCTATTTTAAACTCCTCTCTCGCCTCTCACATTGTCTGTAGCGATCAGGAATTAACAGTGCAAATGGATCTATGTAGTAGAGTTGGTAACGTTCAATCTACACATGTTACAGACACCTAAACTTTGCGTTGAGAATCTCATTCAATTCTTACCTGAATGCCACATTGTGTAGGATCAGTACTGGGATCAGCATTGCTCAAACCCGTTACACTAATTTGTAAACCACCAGTCATTACATCATCGTCGTTGCAATTCGGATCCACACCGCCAACAATGTACATACGTACAAACGTGTCCGTGACAGCTGGTGTGTAGGTTATAGTCAAATCTCTTGATGCCCCGTTGATTTGGCACGTAAACGTAGCTAAACACACATATAAGACATATAAGTGAGAATAATACTAACTTGCTGAAGTAGTTTTAATTTATGTATAAAAGTAATTGCACCTAAAGTTGTGACTGGTTTTATTTGTATGAAAATATTTTGTTTTATTAGAGCTTCAGGAATTAATTAAATGTTCAAAAATTTAACCGCAGGTAATGGTTTAAGTAATTCTCTAACTAGACTCAACCTAAATTCCTAAAACGAATTTGGTTTGTCATAATGGTTTCTCTGATGTATTAGAGTATCTATTACCAAAATCAATTTTTCGGAAATAATAGGTTGGGACCATTGTTCCCAGTGTCTAAAAAAAATTAATAAACTCATTTTTATTACCAACTTCATTTCTGCTCTATGCACGTTGCTTGTTTTCTTTTTAGTTTTCTGAGAGCAAAGAGCAAAATATCTTAATCAATGCTGTACCAAGGGCTTGGTCCCACTGCGAGTATTTTATTAAGGGGGATAACGTAAAATGCATGCATGTCGACAAACATACATTGAAAGTTGTTGTTTACAAAGTTACAGATAATTATCTATACAGCTGTTCTTGCTGTAGTTATACAAAGTCTATGCATTAACATATTTATTATTAAAATACAAATAATCGATATGGATATTCCTTACTAGATGCAACAAATATCTATAATCTAAAAATCTATTAATCGTTTAAATCAACACCGTTCTGTAACTGCGGATGCCTGGACATTTCGCAACAATCGTTTAAAGGTATTCAAGTGTTCGTCTCACAAATGTATATACAAAAAAATAATACTTTTTGGGAAAATAAATTTTAATAAAGTATGAAACGTTGTACAAGAGTGAAAACAGGATAGGAAGTTACTGGAAATAGATATATTTCAAATATTTGTAATATCCAGTTTTTCAAAAAGTGTTACAGATTAGAGATCGAAAATTCACATACTTAAGCGGCTTACCCCTCAAGCATGTTCGCGTTTTGCTTGTGAATCCATCCGTCGAGCCTGAATTTACTTTATTTGTTTTTGTTATAAGTATATTATATAATGCCAGTATTCATTATATAGTCGGAGAAACATGAGCATCCGATAATTAAATGTTACCTTACTTTATGACTCATCCGAGCGTGATGAGGTACCCACAAGAGGCATTCACACCTACAAACAACAGGTCCATAACCGGTTCGAAAGCAGTTCTTAGATTCTGTATATATATCATAGAGATAAAGCTACTTTTCGCTTAGCTAGACCTTTAATATGAAGTTTCGGATTTTTTCTCATATTACTTGACAGCACATTGGCACAATGAAAGAAAAAATAAATGATAGAATAACAATTGTAGACTTTTATAGTCGTGGTACATGTAAGCTTAGTTGTTCAAATGTGTGAAGTCCCTTAGTTGGTGCCTCATCACGCTCTGATGATTCAAGAATTAGGTAAACATTTATCGGACACTTATGTTTCCCCAACTATAATACAATTGCTGGCTTTGACTCTAGAACGAAGGTAGGAAAAACGTGGTGCTGAGATCATTGAACTTATTCATTCCCTATATTTTTTTTTAATATTTTTATTATTTTTACCAGCCCACTTCTGTCCTCGTAGCATAAATAAAATGAACACAGCTGGAGTATATTTACTCCTACTGGAAAGGTCGTGTATTCTATCTGCTAATTTACTCGCACTACAGGTATTAGCCTATTGTCATGTTAATGTTCCTTAATTATGGATACTTTCTAGAAACTAGATGCTCACACAGGTTCAAGTGGAGAAATGAAATCAAATAAAGGGATAATATTTAACAACCTTAATGCATTCAGGAAAGATTTCAAATCAAAACTTTTTACAATAATCATCTCATTCTTTCATGTCTACAAATTAGACGCTCTATTTCGTTTAATAAGTAGGATGCTAGGACAACATTAATATTTTTATCTTACAACTTCTGCAATGAGTAAAATCAAAAATAGTCATGAGTATTTTCAGTGGGACCGCGCCTAAGTAAACAAATTACGTACGTGCTCCTCCTGGTGGCTGCCCATTAGTAACCTGAAACAGAAAATAATTGATGTGAGGCTTGACCAGAAATTAAAGGCTCATTAGAGTTTAATTATACAATTCTTCATGTTTACACCGCCTTGAGTTAGATTGAAAAGGAATTTCTTAATGGAATAGCTTTAGTATATTACCCCCATTGTACCTTTCTGCTTGTAAAGTAAAATTCAGTAAAATAATTACCTTAAGTGTAACGAACACAAAGCATAGAAATACAGCAAATTTCATTTTCATTCCCTCAGAAATCTGCAAGAAAAAATGCCTGTACACTGTATATAAAATAATTATAGATTTGTGCGGTATGCTATTTAAAAGTAGATGTGAATGAAAAAAGGCTAACAAGTAAATAAAATGCACAGCGGCCTACATTATAATTTTGAAAAATCAAAATAACCTAAAGCACCCCTTTAGAGATTTGCCTATGTTAAATGTATAAGATATGTATAGCGGCCATGCGCAAGCAAAATACTTATCAAGTAAAAATTATCACTGTCTAAACTAGGAGGCTACTTAAAACATATTTCTTTGTACATAAATATTAATATAAGCCTAGGATATATAAAACTCTATATCCTAGTATGAGCGGATCCTTGAACAGCTGTTGTGTACCTTGGGTACTGACGGATTATCCATAGGATTATCTTGCTGTACCAACAGGAACTGTTTTTAAAAAGCTGTGAATGAGAAGTGGTAACGTAAAATTGTTGTAATTCTGTTCCTCTAATGGTATAAAACAGTGTTTGGTACCTAAGTTAAACTTGTGCATGCAAAATATAGTTTTCTGTCAATCAAAAGTCATGTGACGTTTACCCCATTAACTATTTGGTTTACAAATAGATTCCTAAGGTGCTCACCTGAGACTGCAACAGTTTCGATCACGTTTGATATGAATTTAAAAAAAGATGTAAGCATACAGATAATTTGAATAACACAATAATATGAATTACTAAAACAATATATTTCCAAAGCAATAGCCGAATGTAGATAACGTCCCTAGTGGGGGGGGGGGTAAGCATGCTCGCTAATGGTCTAAAAAGCCCCAAACTAGTGGCTGGGAAGGTTCGAAAAACGGACCCTAAGGCAGACCTTTGCTAAAACTAGCACCCTAAACTAAGACTGAACTTTTTAGACGAGCAAAAAAAAGATTCAACGTGAAAATTGGACCTTAAGCAAGACTCGTCGTGCAATACAGACTGTAAACAAGACCAGGGTTAAAAACCATAACCTTTTGGTCAAAATTGCTGATTTGTCTACATAACTGCGTAACACGAGTTACGCGTCAACTGCTCTTCTAATAAACACCCTTTTCATGAGTTTTTATTACAGTAGGATTCCGAGTTCCGTATATACAAAATAATTGGTTTGTGATTCGGTAAAATGACGTCAGAAATATCTGTTGTGACTGGACATTGAGGAGGAAAAGGGGGGGGGGCGGTAGTGACCGCAGCTCAAAGGAAATAAAATTGCCTTTTCGTGAATCACGTACTATTGCAATCGCGTGTCACGATAATTAAACGACCTTTCCCATCTGGGCAATAATAACTATTCATAAACAAGCTATACACAACCTGTCACAACGGTCTACACTCCTAAGAAGATAATTATATTGGACGGCCATTCAAAATGGTTATAGCATACTGCAGGATTCTGCGATGGGGGGGGGTATTTATTACACTTTCATTCTGCAAATACTGTATCTGAGATGGAAATGGAGAGGTAGGGGAAAGTATTCAGTCTCATTGCACACAAGTAAAAAATGATAATCTGATTGTATAAACAAATTTTTTGCAACTGTAAAGCAAGGAACAATAAAACATATAAGGTTTATCACATTTCACGGACATTTCATTGAAATAAGCTCAAATAAAATGCAATAAATCCCACGCCCGAAAATAAAATATGACCCTTTCACATCTGTAGGAAAATAAGCTTGGCCACTTTTCCTCTAAATGCATGCAAGTACCCGAGTAGGCTGAATATAATGGTCACTAAATGTGAAATTGTGCTCGTGTATGTATCCCAGGTATGTATAACATTTCGCATTACACGAATAATCCTTAAGGAATTCGTGATTCGGCGATTCCTCAGCGATTCCCTAACAGACTAAGCTGATGACGTCAGAAAAATCTGAGTAACTGTCACAAACCAGTATTTAGTACTTTATCGAGAGAGCATAACTCTGAAATCTACTATAACGTGCATGATTACCCTTAAATTATATGAGTGCCCCCCGTAGTAGAATTACAAATACATGTCCTCACATATAGTCGGAATTGCAACCAACCTGCAATCCACTTATTTTGAACTAACCTATCTGCTACGTATTAATATATGTTATAAAGGATAATGATATGACATTTTAATACGTTATATTAGCATAGAGAGTTATTTCATTGAGAATTGGCGCAATACATTACATATTCCAATAAATGAAGATCTGCCCATAAAAATGAAGAAAATCGACCCTCCCATATCTACTGCCAACTCATGCATCTAACTGTTCGGCTTGATTTTAATCCTAAGGTTGAGGAGGATGGTCGACCAAAATTGTGGTGGTTTACAAGTATTTATATTGACTAGCAGTAATAACGAATAACTCGAAAGTATTTTTTTTCTTTTTTGAATACATAATTGCAAATTTTGTTTTATAAATAAAAACAAAAATTAATAAGTAAGAGTGTCCCAATTTCTCTTGTTATTCCAAACAAGCAATATCCAATACCTGTCTACCGTTTCTCTATACAATCAACACAGGTTTCAGTAGTCTAAGAACAAAAATAAATTAACTAAAGCAAAAAACTTTATGTATTAATTACCTGTTTCGTAATTCTTCTAGTACTTAGCTCTATCGAGATATGTGTTATTCTCCGAGTCGCAAGCGGTGGATCCGTTAACTTATAGTTTTCCCAACTAGTACCTATACCGAAAGCGAGGCAGGATACGGCAGAAGGATAAACCAATCAAATATACAGTGCCTTATAACTGGTTAAGGTGGCGAATACCGTTCGACACAACTTATTGGAACTATTTCTTATTAATTGGCAATTTAAATGAAAAGATATCATATATAAAAGTATATATTTTTGGAAAAGATATGAAAGACTACGACATTTTTTACTTTTCTTACCTAGTCAGTAAGGTAACAATTTTGGATAGCAACTCACTATTTAAAAGGCAAACGTCAAAACACCCTTGAAGATACAAAGCTAAAGCTTAACCAAAATTGTCTTCATATAAAATCTCAGGTTTTTAAAGTTTTACTTCATTCCAAAGTTATTATCTTTTTTGACGCAAAAATCTGATATATAACTGTGGGAAGTAAAGTTTGGCCATGTTTCAGCATTGTATCTGCAGGGGTGTTGGAGCCAATTGTTTAAAAGCATTTATTCAAAATGACCTCTTTGCTGATTATATAATGATGTTAAATGAAAGTAAAACAATTGTTAATAATCTTTAAGTTTACGTTAAAATCTTTCACTAATGTATACTTTGTTTAGTCTACCTTTTCATTTAATTATGCAAAACTAAGTTCAAATTAAAGTATTAAGTGTGAATAAGTTTCCCCAAAGCGGTACATACCACCTTAAAGAAAAAGGTTGTGTAATGACGACGCTTTTAATGGTTTATTACAGTAAAGTTATGTATTGGTAACCGATAAAAAAGGCTTTGACAACCTGAAACATGAATAACGAAACTCTACATTGAGGGTGTGTTTAATAAATACGAGCAAGGGACTAAATCAATTTTAAAATTAAAACAAGGTGATAAAGCTACTTTTAAATAGGTGCCGTAATGTTGGGCAGACGTGAGATAATTTTTAAATCTGGAGGCGCAGGCCGGGCACATACCTACAGACCTAAAGAATAATTGAGAGATAGATAGGAACCTTATAAACAAGTAGTATTAAAAATAGTTTTGTGCTTTCAACCGATCGTGATCTTAATGTGACAAACATGTAAGCCAGTCATTTCATCAAAAGTTGACAGAAGTGCCATTACATGGTTTTTTAGTTAGTATTTCTCCTATTTCAATTTATATTGTTACGTGGTGCATATATTAGCGTGAAATCGTTACTTGGTTCTAATAAAGTTATCAACAAGTTATAGTTTACACCTGATAAATCTATCATAATTCCAATGCTTGTTGTACGTATATTTTCACACATACAGGTAGATTTATTTGTTTCTTTACTGTCGTTTGCAACGAAATGCTACCCTACGGTACATGATTTTCGATTAGTGTGTGTGTGAGAGAGAGAGAGAGAGAGAGAGGGAGAGAAGGAGGGAAGCAGAGAAGAGATTCATTGAGCCACTGTATCAAAGATTCTCAAAAATGTGATCATACAAAAATAAGATGCCGATTTCGAGGTCTCAAATTATCGACCCTGTGTGAAACTTTAAACAGTTATTTATTTTATAAATGTGGTATACAACTTGTTAGCCGATCATGATTACAAAACTGTGTTTTTGTATCGTTAAACTTGTTCAGTAGTACAAATAATAAAACTGTACTCTTATAAGGTAAGGTTTTGAATTGATTAAACCGCTGGTATTAGAAAAAAAATAGTAAGGTAATTTCACTCGGCAATTTTGTTACAGGATATACAAGATTTATGGCAAAAAGATCTACACGTACCTTAAGAGTATTTTCACGATGTACTTTTCTTAGTGCAACTGTTAAAGTCAGGCTAGTAATATTTTTTTTTAAATGCTTAACTTTAGTTAGTTATACCTCTGGTATGTATTAAACATGAATAAAGCATACAGATATTTCGTAAGCATAAACAATTACTAACTTCAGTGCAAGATAGTACCATGAATTTACAACTTAAAAAATGCTTTTATTGTCACTATTCTGGGAGAAACAAGAAACGCCTTAATCTATGCATGAATAAAGGGCAAAAAACAGTGAGTTTCTTTTTTATGTAAAACTAATGCATCCAGGGAAAACTAGTCCCGTTTTACACGAAAACAAGGTAATAAAACTTGACGTATATGATATTACGAAATTGTGACTTAAAAGTACTGAAATTTCATGTTAGTCATTTTTTAATTTTAATATAGACAGGATCCTTATGAATATTTCGACATTATTATAACTAACCCATCATATTTCTCACGCGCAAATTAGCTCCCTACAAGGAAAACCCAGCTGATTTCTCTCTTTCAAGTATTTGCGTGGTGCAAAAATGGGTTCCGTTGGGTGGATATCGATTATCATTAATAATAACATTAATCTTATTAACCCAAACGTTATCTTTGAATAGGCATCAGTTCAAGGCAGGATTGTTGGATGTGAATTTGCAACCTGAATGAAAATGAAAAAAATTCAAATGTATTTGGTCTCAAAACATGCACATAAATAATTTAATAAATACATCAACTTGAATTATTAGTATCAAAACGACCATCGTCAGCAAATGTAGCTATGAGGACGTGTTTAACATTTTGCACATCAGAGTAACATGTATTCATGTATGTATAAAATGCAGTGCGTCTCCGCAATCTAGTCAGCTCTCTACTGTGCTATCTAAACTATCGGCTTAATGCTTATTCGTATAATCCTTTGATCTCACTAATAAGAAGCAACAGTATAGAGTAGTATGCTTATGATACCAAGACAGGCAGTTTTTTTTGTAAAATATACAGGTCCATTGGCAGTGAAGCGTCCCCTCCCACCGAACTCCAAAACTTAAAGTTCTTGGGGAAAGTCTACACTTTAAGTCACATTGGAGAGTTTCACAATTTACTGTTTTGCAAAAAAATCCCTGCTAGAATCAGGTTAACAACCATTTGTGCAGAATGCATTTCTTCGCTTTAATAAAAGATTTAAAAGTGCGACAAGAAGCAATATGTTGAAACCTGTTTAAGGTCGGCATACATTAAAACATGGACATTAAAACAAAATAATATTATTAGTGACTTTTGAAATGCAAACAAGTCAAAATGTAGACATGACAGATTTTAAAATTATAAACATAGTAATGAAAACGTGTTTGAACCTATTTTTTATGGTTATTAAAAAAACATGATTTAGTGCCCACAAAGGTATAATGCATAACCAAAATATCTCGCAAAAAAGACAACGTAACTTTTTTTCTTATGATTGAGTAGTTTTCACAAAACAACTGCCCTTATCGTCCTCCTGTACACATACATGGATATACGTAACACGTTTCTTGACTGTGTGATATTCATATTGATTGCATTCTCCAGTTGTACAATGTCTGTGATAGGATGACACTTTTAATCGCATATTATCAATAATTTAAAAACT
>JAOXYB010058846.1:0-10883 GCA_028565635.1 Phoronis ovalis
GATATAGATATAGATATATATATATATATAGTATATCATATGTTATATATCATAAGCATTAAGTAAACAACAGTTCTAGTTTATCGTTGGTTGGTTATATATCATAGTTTATTCCGTGCTCAATCAAAAAGAAGTACTTGTCTTATTTCCTAAAAACCTTACTGAGGATTTTTTGTTCACTGGGGCTGCTGTCTAAAGATCTTTTTATTATTGGTAACCATTTATAGGGCGGAACTAAGTAAAATAGGGGGTGGTTGAAATCGAACCTTAGTAAACTCCGAGTAAACTCCTCACAATTCTCCGATCGCTATTTCTAGAGAATACCTGTGGTTCTATAAATACTTTACTGATGTTGTTACAGAACATCAGTATCACAAATTCACTGTCTATTATGGTGTCGTGAGCAAAAATGTGCGGGAGATGATTGTTCGAATGTCTGGGGAAATATATAGGTCATTACGAATATTCTGTAGTCCAATTCCGTTCTGACACGTACAACTTTACACCGGTAACATCACACCATGCAATGACCAAAGAAAGTTTAATTTAATTATTCATTTAAAAAAGCGGTCTCAGAATATACGTAAGGTGCCATAATAAGTTGCCTTAGAGAATGTTTTCCAGCTGACGCATTTAAATTGCATGGACTCTATAATAAGTAACGTAGATTAAACTTTAATTTATCAGTGTAAGGCAAATATTATCTCTATGTTGTCTAGGGGCCCGTATAATAAACACGGTCGCTTATCAGTATGGTACTTAAAGTGTGTATTTACATTATATCGCGATCGTAAACATTGATCACGACTGTTTAGAGTTGTGCATACTCTAATGATGCAATTGAAAACATGTAAATTTGTTTCTAGTTATAATTGTTAATTTGGTAAAATTAATATTGATTTTCCCATTAAATATATTTACACTAAGCGCGTTTTGCTCATTTAAATCGAGTATTTTTAAAGCATGTTTGTTTATTTTTTAGTTATGTATAATAACAAATGTAAATATTATTAAATACTACAATTTAGTGCATTAAATATTCAGTGTATATCCAACACAAATACATATTTATTCGGGACGCAACTAAACTGTGTTCTCCAAAACTGTCATCAAAACGTTTTAATTATCTTCACCTACTGTATGTGATGTCTTGGATTGAATACATCGAAATACATGTACATACCTACTACGCTTCCCACCCTCTAACATCAGGAATCAACGAGTGCAGGACTACTCTCCAACGTCACATACCTCCATGAGTGCAGGCCAACTATACTTACCACTCTGTACCCTCAAAAGGTACAGGCCTACAAAACTTCCCAGCCTTGGGCCTCAGGATCTCTCTACAGGTACAGACCTACAATATTCCTCCCCTTGGGTCTCAGGATCTCTCTACAGGTACTGACCTACAATATTCCTGCCCTTGGGCCTCAGGATCTCTCTACAAGTACAGACCTACAATATTACCACCCTTGGGCCTCAGGATCTCTCTACAAGTACAGACCTACAATATTACCACCCTTGGGCCTCAGGATCTCTCTACAGCTACAGACACAGGGGCGGCAGACACTTTTTCAAAAGGGAGAGTGCGTTTGTAGTAAATTATGTGTCGCGGACATATTCCTAATCGCGTATCCTAATAATGGACCCAATATCTGACGTATTGGTCCTAACACTTTCCTACTCAAAAACTACCGTCTTTCGAAATTAACAAAAACTATAAAAATTATCATACAATATTCCGATAGACTTTTAGTTTGCTAAAATCAAGCTTATTAATTAGCTTTCTTTCTCTTTTCCTTTCCTTTTGGCTCTTGAGCAGCCATGGGAACATCTCTGTTTGGAACTGCATATAATTTCGTACAAAGTGAGAGAAATAACAATTTGAAAACGTCATTTTTGTATCAGAAATTGAGGGGATTATATCCCCGGATTATATCCAAGCATGACAAGTAGAAAAGGCCAGTTTCCTGTACTTCACACTAATTCCACCAGGTGGTTTGTTCTTAGAGTTCACACAAAAAATTAATTGGTTAAGACAGCTCGAAAAATCGGGAGTAGGTATGAGACATGATTATCTTTATTTGTGACTGAACAGAATTTTCCGTGAAGAGTTAGTCTAAGTACTAGCAGACAATACGTTACTATTGAGGTGGATGGGAAAATCAATTGTATCCTTAGGCCATATTTCCCATAACTTGTCCGGGTAATTGTTAAAGGCTAATATTGCGGACACGCTACATGCTGTTGCTGAAAATGTTTTGCGGTAAATATGTATATTGTGCGTAAAAACAATATAAAAAGAGCAAGAACTTCAAAAGCAGATTATTATATTTTTATTTATTTATCTATTTTGTGTTTAATAGGCAATATTTGTACCAGTCATGTAACTGCAGATTTCCCCATAGGTTACTACACTAACGTAAAATCATTACATTTAACTAACATGTACAGAAATTGTATATAACTTTTAAAATATCTGGAGTTAGTTTATTGTTATGAAAGTATATGTACATATCATACACATTTGGTGATTTGAGTGATTTTTAGGAAGTTGGCGGTAAGTACAGTATCTTATTTATTCTTTCGTTCTTTTTACTACGGCGAATCGTGTTATTATTTTGTCTGTGTCATGTTTGAACTTATAATGTATGTATGTGAGCAAAAGTGGATAATCTGTGTACACCCACGCAGGCTCTTGTGTAATTATGTAACCTCCTGACACTTAACTATACGCCGTATTCCCTGATTATTCCCTGATACATTCCACCCTTGAACCTCAGATCCCTACGCCCTAACTTGAAGCCCTTCCACGTGAAGAAGATTTAAAAAAAATAGTATTGTCTAATGCAATTGTATTGCTCTGTGCATGTTATGTTCATGCCATAAATTATCTTAAAAACTCGCTATTGTAATTAGACATTTCTTCGGAACTGGGCCAGACAAAGTCTATATCACAAGTTTTTTTGAACCAACATATATCTGATAACCTATTGCCGAGAAAAGATATTACCGGTTTATTTAGTAGTCAAAGAGAAAACGGAATATTTATCATTCTAAATTTGTGATTTTTTAAGTTACTAGTGATAGAATTTTTTGTGAAAAATGTTTGATAAAATGCTATTTTAAATCTCCGTCAGGGCGCCACCTACATCTCATTCATTTAGACTAATTTTCGCTTAGTCGATACTGCAAAAACGATTATATTAGGTATCATTTCTTTTATTAAACTGTAGCGGTCCCGCGAGGCCGCGTTGTATTTATTTGGCGGTGTTTGCTGCCGAGTAGGTTCTTTCGAGAAGTATACTCGCACAGTGATTGATGGTTGGTGGTGCATGTAATTAAAACCAGACAATGATAGATATATATTTAAGAGCAGACTTTAATCGGTACTTCTTAACTACTATAAGGATTCGTTAGTAATTCAAACAACTATACGTAGGTAGCGGCAGTTAGTAATGATATTCTCCTCTTCTGGATCTTGTATCAGGGCTGCATCTCGAGCGGTAAAGACTAGCCTCTACAGGATAATTCTTGATGTGCTTCTTTACCAGGCCTCAACCAGGTCACAAACGAGTTGATAACCAGGCCGGTCGGTAACCGGGCCGCAAACCGGGCCGATCGATAATCGGGCCGCAAACCAGGCCGCACCAGATCTTGGGCCGACCTGAAGACAGGTCTAGGCTCTGTAAGCTTCGACGGTGAACTTCTCTTCTGCCTAAATCTTTAATTAAATGGGTCCCGGAGGTTCTAGGAATACTTACCGGGAGCTCGTGTGCATCGAGAACGGCACCAACAAACTTTAGCCTTTCTCTTGAAGACTTCTAACTCCGGGTCTTCGGGACATCAATTAATCACGACTTCACCAGGAGTCTTCTGCGCACCACCAGAATCTACGTGGCCTGCCTCGATCCCGAGAGGAACGTCTTTGTTCCAACGTCTCATTCTCTATCACTGGGGCTCCGGGTACGTCGGGTAATCTTCGTTCTGTCATCTGCAGCGGACGTGCCGTAGGGGTCGGAGTAATTATCCAGCCTTTCACCTCCCGTCCACAATAACTTTTCAGGCGGTCCATGTGAATTACAATCTTCTTACTCCTTGGTGTGCGTTGGATTCGATAAGTTACGTCACTTATTCGCTGTAGCACCATAAACGGCCTTGCCAGGGTCTCCAAAATTTTGGGCACCTGCCCCTCTTGACTTGCTTATTAAACACCCACACAAATTCACCAGGCTGAAAGCCTGATTCAGCGGCGTGTTTGTAATAATTATTCTGATATGTCGCACTCTGTCTCAAGCAGTCCTTGTATGCTCATGGGCCGTGCTGATCCTCTTCCTTAGATTCCAGGCGTAATCTGTTGTTCATCTCTCACTAGCACCGGTATGGGTAAGTATATCAGCCGTTAAGACCAATTTCCTTCCAAACACCAACATGGCTGGTGTCTCCCCAGTACTTTATTGTACAGTGCCTCTGTACGCCATCATGGCAAAGGGTACACAATCTTCCCATGTCTCCTCTGATTCCTGCTGGTTCATAATGAGTGCTAACATTCTTTCCAGTGTTCTGTTAAATCTCGATGAAACCGTCACTCTGCAGTCTATGGCTAGTCGTGTTTGTCTTATCTATACCCAGCAAACTGCACATCTCTGTAAACACAGCAGATTCAAAATGTATGCCACGATCTGAGTGAAGAGATCGTGGTACTCCATACCTGCAGGCAAATTCAGTTACAAACACTTCGGCCACAGTTGCTGCTTCCTGATTCGGAAGGGGGTATGCCTCTATCCACTTTGTCATGTAATCTCCGACTACCAATATGTACTTCTTGAATTGACGACTCTCAGGGAGGGGTCCCGGATCCCGTTATGTCCATCGCTATACCTTCCATGGGTACTCCTACCAGATACTGTTGCAGAGGAGCTCGTCCCCCCCCGTGGCGTCTTTCTTTGGGTGCAGCTGTCGCACATTTGTATCCAGGAACGAACATCAGCTCTCAAACCAGGCCAGTAGTAACGAAATCGAACGTTTTCCAATGTTTTGCGAATCCCCAGGTGTGCAGCCGTCTTGTGCCTCCCGGATAATTTCTTCTCTAAGTTTTTCTGGTACTACTAGCTGGTTGTGCCATGAGTCGACAACACTACACTCAAATCGTCTGTACAGCACCCTGTCTCTGACAAAAACGTTATCCCATTGGGCCCATAGCGCCTTGCTGCTGAAACCTAAGTGCGACACATCAGTCCATACTGGGCGTTCAGCAATATTTACTTCAGGCTGGGATCTCCTAACTGTGCCTCTCTAAGCTCGCTGCTGCTCCATCTCGGAATAAAGGTAGTGGTTTTCGCCGAACTTATCCAACCTGGGTCTCCTACTGATATGGGGTGGAGGGACTCGTTGGAGTTCATAATCTCTTTCGAGGCATCCACTATCTTCTCTACCGCACTGCTTGCAGGGGAGTCTGGACAGACTGTCAGCATTACCATGCCGTTTTCCAGCCCGAAACTGGAACTCCAAGTCATATTCACTGAGTACACTCAGCCATCGTGCAAGCTGGCCTTCCGGTTCGCGAAAATATCAACCATGTCAAGGAACCATGATGTGTCCGGACAAGAGCTCGACGCCCATACAAGTATTGCTTGAAATGTTTCACGAACTGCACTATAGCAAGAAGCTCCTACTTAGTGACACAGTAGTTATGTTCTGACTTTTTCAATGATCTGCTCGCATAGGCTATCAGATCACCTTCTCATCGCCCTCCTGTACCTGGGACTGTACTGCTGCAATCCCATGAGGCTGCTCACAGTCTTCGTCCCACACAAAGTGTCGGTTTTTCTCCGTAAGTTGATACACGGGCTTAGTAATGGATGAAAAATCCTTTACAAAGCGTCGATAATACGAGACAAGTCCCAAGAAACTTCGCACCTCTGTGACTGTCTTGGGGGCTGGTAACTCCTGTATAATTTATATCTTGTTCGGATCAGTTGCTATGCCTTCCTCAGATACCACATTCACTAAGTAGTTTTACGCTGGTTTGGAAGAAACAACACATCTTAGGCTTTAACTTTAAGTTAGCGGAACGCAACCTATCAAAAACCATAACCAACCTCTCTAACGCTTGCTCTATCGGTCCACCAAAAACGATAATGTCATCGAGGTGTATCAAAAGCGTTTTCCAATGAAGTCCCCGCAACAGAGTTTTCATCAGCCGCTCAAATATCGCTGGTGCGTTGCACAGGTCAAACGGCATGGTAATAAACTGATACAGGCCACCCTTGGTGGTGAATGCTGTCTTTTCTCTATCTTTCTCATCCATTTTCATTTGGTGATAACCGGAAGCCAAATCGAGCGTTGAAAACCATTTTGCTTCGTGGATGCTATCCAGGCTATCGTCTACACGAGGTAACGCGTAAGCGTTCTTCTTCGTAATATTGTTCAGGCGGCGGTAGTCCAAACATAAACGCGTAGAACCATCCTTCTTTTTCGCAAGGAATATGGGAGACGCCCAGGGGTTGGAACTGGGTTCTATCACCCCCTTCTGTGTCATCTCGGTTAATTGCTTGTCAAATTCTTCTTGCTGCCAGGGCGAGGCTCTTGTAAATCGCTGCCGCACAGGGACCGAATCACCCGTGTTTATTGAGTGCTGCACTAAGCCAGTGCAACCAAGATCCATATCATCCTTGGCAAATATATCTTGATACGCAATAAGCAGCTTTCTAACTTTCTTCGCCTCATGTTTCTCCAACTGAGCTGTGCTGCGGAGGTATAGATCCACCATATGACTGGGAACACTATATTCTTCTTCTTCACTTTGTCCAGCATCCCGAGGAGTACCATTTCCATCCCACTCGCCGACGCTAGTACTAAGGTACATGACTCTCACTGGGATGGTTCTAGCCGACATGTCAACCACTGAGCGAGCTACAAAAAGCCCCTTCTGTCTTAATATTTCTGTGTTTGCCGACTTCACCATGCCGATTCCAGTCATTCTTCTTGTCTTAGACACCTGGGTTGAGATAACAGCCTCTGAACAGGCTGGAACAACCACCAGTTTGTCTCTCACCACAGCCCTCGCACACATTGTCTCTGACTTCTTGGGATGCCAGGGAATCTGTTTCCAACCACACTCCATCCTCAGTTCCTTCAAATTTAATGTAAAATCAGTTTCTAACAGGAAATCCATTCCTAGTAGTCCCGGCGAGCCGGCAACAGCAACTATCAAGCAAACCGGCACACATACAGGACCCACCTGTAGTTGCACCCAGGTTCTCCCCTTAATCGACAACGACTGTCCATCAGCCAGTTGTAGGGTATCTCCTGGCGCCTGCCATAACTCAGGGCGGTCCTTCCTTGGGATTCTCTCCAGCACTTCGGGGGACAAAATTGTACCAGTAGCACCTGTTTCTACTAACAATTCCACCTCGTTCCTGCATACCTCTGCGGAGACGCACATCCCTCTTTGTGCCTTCTTGTATCTGATGTCCATGGGGTCCTTCGGGGTGATACTTTAAAACCTGATAGGGGTGTCCATGCCGACTCTCCCTGCTCCTGACCAGGAGCGACTCTCCCAATATGTCCTCTCATGTCCTCACAGCTATATTCATCATCTGACGAACTTGAATCCTCTGTCTCCTCCCCAGAAGAGAGCGATTCATCTTCACTGTCGTCAAAAGAAGTTTCAGTAGGTGTCATGAATTTCGTCAGAACGTGTGTGTCCCCACATGACCTAATATCTTCCATCTTAGATGCTATAAAGGGTGCCCATGCAAAAATACTTGACGGGAGTGTCTTTGTTGCTTTCTGTCGGTACTGTTGAGCTCCTAGTGGCCTTTCCGTTGAATCAGCGAGCTTCATTTTCTGGGCAGGTGGTGCACACTCTGGACGATCAGTAGCGGCCAATCTCTCGGAGGGCTGACTACATGTTCTCTATCTTCACAAGGTCGCATTTCATAAGCCTTCTGCCGGTTCCGTTGAATCAGCCTCAAACTTCACTTTCTGTGCAGCGGGTTCGTACTTCCGGGACACAGGGGCGGCCGGACACTTGTTCTGCGATAGCCTTGACTGTGCTTTTTCTTGGGGAACGACGCAGGTTGCAGCGGGGTTGCCTGGCTCCAATGGCCAATCTCTCTTGTGGGACATGGCATGTTTTGTCTCCTGGCTCTGTGGCCATTCCATGACTAACCTCCTTCTTCCCAACAGGATTCCTCTGCCGTTGGTTCCGGGCCGAGCGTTCTGTGGCATCTTATTGCTTTCTCGTGGAGGCCTCGGGTCCGCTTTCGACCTTCCCTGACCTCCCTGGGATGGCCGATTCTCGTTTTCCGAATCTTTCGAGTGGAGACAGTTTCTTGCATAATGGCCGTTCTCACCACAGATAAAACATTGTAAATCACCTCGATGGGTGAGGGCTTCTCGGGCCTCTCCAACCTACGGTGGGTCTCATCCAGCCTCTTTTGAAGGTCCCGCACCTCTTCATCAACTGTGAGAGTGGCTCTTGGTCGGTGACCACAGGAGCTGTGACTGTGCAGGCCGGAACGGTCGGCGGCCTGTTCTGATATCTCCTTTTCTCTGGCTCCAGATATGCCTCACTTTCCATGGCTGCTGCCACGGCCTCGCCCAAATCTGCTGCTCTTGAACAGTGTATACCATCGCGAATTTCACGTTCAGCTATACCATTGTAGAGCTGTTCCTTAGTCACTACTGTTAGGGAACTCCTAGGCATTTCAGGGTAGGCTAGGGCTGCTGTCCGCTTGACTTTGTCCAAATTCCTGAATGGTCTCTGTCGTTTTTCTCAAACCGGCCCGGAATTGCGTCAGGTGCAGTTCTGACGACTGCTGCACAAATCTTTTCTCTAATCGAGCTCCCAACTCGATATAAGTCCAATTTTCTTTCTTGGCAGCGAGATCTCCAAATACTTCCTGGGCAGCCCCAGGCCAGCCAGGGTGGACGACAGGTATCCACCCTTCTCTTCGTTACTCCAACAGTTCAATCTTGTAACAGTCTCAAAGTATGCCTTGAAATCAAGTGCTTGTTTTCCCATTAAACTCTCGCATCTTGACGCATCAGTCTTTGTTTGGACACCACATATCCATCAGGTTGCACTGTGTCTTGAGCTGACATCTGTCCAAACGTACTTGCCAGTTGCTTCTCATGATCCTGTCCCTGCTCTATGCACATACACCAATGTGGGTAACAGGATGAACGATGAACCGATCGAGGTGGTTCCCTGGTCAGGTCGAAAGCCAATCTGTAAACAGATCTAGACCCACCCGGTCCAGGGTCCATGGTCGATAGCAACTATGCTTCCGGCACCACTGGGTTCAGGGCCGATCTGTAAACATATCCTGGCGCTTCTGTCAGAAGTGGTCCACCTGGCTTATATTTGGTTTCAAGATCAGTCACTAAACTTGGAATGAGAAATCTTCTACTTCCGCTGGAGTCCTGAGTTTATCACTGCGACAGGAAATGTCCTGTGGCAGTGCAGTTGACTGCACAGGTGATGGGTCTGGAACATGTTGTTGCTGGATGCTGGCAAAGGGTGAAACCGGCCTCAGATCGTCCACTGTTCGTGGTGAAAAGTGTCTGAAAGGCATCCTTTTTGGTACAGGTGAGATAGGACGAATTCCCGACGATGTTTCATGAAGGCGCCCCGAGGTGGAGGTGTCCACTGTCTGATCCATAGTTCTGGCGTATAGCTGGGGTCTGGCTGCAGGTTCCATTCTTGGGCTGCCTGAAAGCGGAAGGAACGCCGAAAAATGACTATAAACCATGTGCAGCCTCTTTACAGTCAGATATATAAGCCTTCTGATTTGCTGTTACAGCCAGAGGCTAAGGGTTGACTGACAGTAATACAAGGGCAATGTATGCTAGGGAAATAGAGGGGGTAATTCTGTTACAAAACGTTCTAAACAATGTTTCTTTTGTAAACTAAAAAGTGTTAGTGGTCATTTAAATTATAAACCTCTAAGGTAAATGTTATTCACAGTCTCTTTGCACGAATAAATTGACATATCACCTCACAGCTTAACATATTACATCATACCCGTTGCATTATTCACTGTGCAATAGTATTACAAACATCCCAGACACGTTTCTGTGTCTAATCACCCATTGCATATGTTGATTAACCTGTTTAAGAAACAAAACAATACCAAAAGAACATATTAAGGCAAATGGCGCATTGTTGAAAATAACTCGGAATTTAACACGGAATTTCAAAAAGTAATCTTTTTAGAAGATGCTTTCATTAAAAAATTCGTATATTCACAAATCTAGAATGGGAAATATTTGGTTTACAATTTTGGCATTACTGAAATATACGGAAAATACATTTTCTCTGGAATTTGCAATGAATATGAAGTTCAAAAAACGGTGACATAAACTTTAGCATGCACTATTCACATTTTGTCTCCGTTAAGAGATTACGAGTTTGGGCACTATTTCCTGGTATTGAGTTTTCTTTACTAATGTATTTGTAGTGTTTTTACAAGACAGCTCTAGAGATTATTATGATTGGACGTATCAACAATACGACGGAGAAACGACGGCCAGCAATGGTAACAAAGCTGTACGTATGACCTATATATTTCTAGCAATCTAAAAGTAGATGATTAAGATAACAATAAGTTGTGAGAAATAGCTTCAATTATGCTGCATAACTGACTTTTATGTGGTTGCTAAGGGTAATTGTAGCAAATGTTGGGATATACAGAAAAGGATAAAACCACATAAACTTCAACGACAGCAGGCGGCAATGCGTGATATCCCAGAATTCCTTTCCCCATGAACCGCCATTTTTAAATTTCTGGAGAGGACTGCTTTGCCGCTTTTCTCAACAGGGTAAGTTAAGATTAAATCTATATAGTGAATTGTAATTACTGTCCATTAATTTT
>JAOXYB010058857.1:0-10881 GCA_028565635.1 Phoronis ovalis
AAAAAACAAGAAAATTTTGACAAGTTATAAATGAATAAGGTTTAAAAACACCCAAAAGGGACTGAGGTCAGTCTAGCAGAATGTTGTTTTCAGCGATGAGTCTCCTAAATACCATTTTCATTCTTCTGATGTGCATATAACGATGCTGTATATGGGGGCCTCAAGAAACTGAAGTTCCACCTATTAATACTGCTAAAGAGACCTTGTTTATAGTTTTCTAAAATAACACTAATACACAACATGTTTACTAAATGAATTGTATTCCAAGGAGATAACTAATTTAACCAGAATCAATAATTAGATATCATATGACTACAGGCAAAGTGACTGAATATCATATAATGTGTTGCCAGTAAAAGGATTTTTTTCAATATTTATACTTTCAAAGTACATAAAAACGTACGTCAGCTCCAGGGGGAAAGGGCAATCAAAACAAAACCTAGAGGTTTGAAATCCAAGTTTTCTATCACCGTTTCCATTTATGTACCATCCAGGTTTCTACAGGTATACTAACAGATAATCACAATAAATGAAGCCCTTGATTTATTACTCTCCTCATTTCCTCAGATCGGAACATAAAGATTTACTGAGACTGGCAAAAACTGAGCTTGAGGGAGGACAGTTCTAAAGCAGTGAGGCAACAGCAAAGGTAGGGCTCTTACATAATGTGTCTCGCACATGTATATTTTCATGAATGTGTCACAATTACATAAATTTGTTCAGAAAGGTAATGTAACCTAGCAGTTTTTGCACATAGGGCATTTACCGTTTACATACTGCAGACCATTTTATCTCTGCATGTTTCTATGGTTAGTAGTGTCACCTATTGGAAATAGTTAGAACTAAATACAAAATGCAACTTATCCAAAGTCATTATGTTACTTTTGCCTCACACAAACATAACTATTAAGTTCGGAACAGATTTTTTTCAGCCTTTAGTTTTTCCCGATTTTGTGACTGATTTAATGTACTGAACAATGCAAGTACAAACTAGTATTTTCCCCCATGCAGAGGTCACTTATTCCGTACAGTAGTTAAGGTGGACAAACTGTTTATAATTAAAAATTGTCTTCTGTGTGCATTTGTCATCAAAAATGGCTGTTTTTTGATAAATTAGAACTTTTTGGATCGAAAATTGCCAAATATGAGGCTAAAAAAATAAATTTTAAATTGAACTTTATATATATATTACTTTGATTAGTGAAAGTGACATCTACTAGGCAATTCATTTGATGTGTGCTCAATCCCTGTTTACTTGAAACAAGAAACCAATCCTTAATGAATGAACATGTATTCGATATTGTCAGTGCCAGTTATTAGCATTAGCAACTCTTCTATATTTCACATGTTTTCTATATTTCCAATTTTGGTTCATGAATTACAAATTAAAGTATTTGGTAAAATTATTGATTAATGAATAGTTGATTTATTTTACACCCAACATGACCCAACATAGATTGTGCATCAACAAGCTTCCTGAAAGGACTTGTACTTTTTTGCCAGTAAAAATAATTCTGCTGAATCCCCTCTACTAGCAGGTGGTTTTACTATACGTACACTATGAAAAATGTTTTTCATTGCATTTTCAAGTTGTTTTTGATTTGGTCCTGTTTGCCAAAGTTTACACAGAAATGACCCACCTGGTGCCAAAACAACTTGAGCAAACTTTAAGGCTTCTACACACAATTCAAGGATTAACTCTTGATCCATGAAAGCATGTCCAGTTGCATTTGGTGCCATATCACTTATTACACTACTGGCTTTCTTTCCTTGTAGGATGTCAAGTATTTTAGCTTGAGTTTCTTTTGATGTGAAATCAGACTGTTCCAATAGTTTTGCACCCTTAATTGGAGCCATTGGTTGTAAATCTATGCTAATTACTCGGCCAACTTCCTTCGTTTCATCTGCAAAATAAAAAGAGTGGCAAATGTGTTGTATTAAAAACTTATCAAAATCCAAAAGAGGAGTCTAAATATGTTTAGTAATACTGCTAGACAGGAAATGGTTATAGGCGAAGCAGTGTTTCTGTAAAGTTTTGCGCTTTCAAAGGGTGACATCCTCTTGGCAATTTATAAATTTCTTATATAAACAAACAATGAAATATTGTTGTAAAAATACTTATCACCTGCAGGTTGCATGTGTGATCTAGAACAGGTGCATAACACAATAATATGCAATAAGTTCAACATTTCATCCATCCCTGAATTAGCTGTCATGAGGCAAAGCTTTCTACAAGTGCATGATAATAACAAGACCAACTTCCAGGGGGATTACATAGTGTATAGAGCTAATTTACGTAGATGCTCCGCTGGTATGGGTAGCCTTGTTTGATGAATTTTGGTATGGAGTCTGGTACCTTTTATGAGTTCTGTGGGTGATTATTGCATGGCTGTGGTTTTTGAGGCCTTAATAAGAGATCCCTCAGGACAGTACAGAATTGGTACAATTTTTCATTTAAAACATTGTGCAATAAAGACAAAGTATCTCATACAACAAATAACATGCAGAGAAATGCTGGAATTGTTATATTATGCGTCACAAAAAACAAAAATTTAATGTAATACAGTGGGGTATGTGAGAATTATTAGTATATACCACTTTAAATGGGTTCAATTGTAACACTGATCTAAACTGCTGGGGATCAACCCGATAAGGCGACATCCTGTTAGTCCGACATCCCATTATAAAAATCAAAATTATTGCGTTAGATTCATAAATGTAGCACGCAGTCAATGGCGTAAAATGTAATTTAAAAAGGTGCTATACTTCACTTGCTGATCCACATGTAACAGCAATGGTAAGCGTTTTAAGGTTATATGACTTTTTGCAATTTTTTAGATCACACCTGACAACGTTAATGTAATGCTAAAAAAATTATAAATGCGATTTAGTGTAGCACAGGTAGTAAAAATTGATGGTAAGATGTTCATTACATTAAACTGCGTTATTTACCAGCTCTTAGATAGTGGAGTTTTCGTGATTTTTTATAGAACAAACATAATATGTTTTAGTGTGTCAGATTATAGAATATGCGTATTTATTTTGGAATTAAAAATACAAAATTTAGATCATCTATATCCCCAAGGTTAATAGATCCATGATGAACATGTTGTTAAGCAGGGATTGAACATAGGTAAGTAGGGCTGAAAGGGTCGTTGTCGCAAGGGGTACTACAGAAGTGTACCCGGGGTACATTAACGTATACAGACATCCACCTCATATTTACAGTTTCCCATAACCGCACCCGTCTTTTTGTTATAGGTACCCGGCTGGCAAGATCTCATTCATAGTAGCGCATGCCAGCACGAGGTCAACATTTAATGTATTGCTCAAATCCCTTGTAGAAACCATTTTCTGTAAACATGTTGTATTTCATAAACATTACAGATTCCTTATTTATATTTTTTCTTAGTTATATTAGTCCCAGGTTTAATACAATTTCCGCAAGGCGGTAAACTTCTAGACCCATTTATAGGAAATCATAAATCTTTTTGCAAAACTCCGTGACCGGAACTCTCGCTCTTATATGCGAGATTTCCCTTTTCTGGGTACATACTGCCTGAAGCCGGGTACGGTTATGGATAGTTGCTAATTTAGTGGTACATGTCTGTATACGTTAATGTTCCCGGGTACACTTCTGTAGTACGCCTTACGACAACGACCCTTTCAGCGTAAGTAGGAGTTGAGATCCGGGGTTAAGATGCGACATATTCCTTCGGAATAGTCTTGAGAGACTAGAGAGTCTTGCTTTGGACCCTGTTTGGGACATAAATGTTGCAGCAGTAGTTGATGGGATGGGATACTAAAAAATTAGCTGTCGGACTAATGGCATGTGGGACTAATGAGATGTCGGACTAACGAGATGTCAGACTAACGAGATGTCGGATTAATGAGGTGTCAGACTGATGGGATGCTGGACTAATGGGATGTCGGCTTATCGATACACACCCAAACTGCTGTTGAAATACCTTCTCTCAGTGCATTGACTCTCTTCACTGTAACTTGAGACCATGAACCCGGAGCAGCACCACAATCAATAACAACATCACCAGGCTGGAAAACTTTGTGTTTATCATCTATTTCTATCAACTTGAAAGCACTTCGACATCTCCAACTTTCCAACTTAGCTCGTTTTACGTAAGGATCATTAATTTGTCTCATTAGCCATTGTTGTGAGCTGTGTTTCTTTCCCTTTAGTCTAGAAGACTTCGTGGACATTAGCATAACATTCATTTGTACAGGTTTATTTCTAAAAGTCCTGCAGCACACTTTCAAAACTGTGGATGCAACAATATTCATACCGTTCAATAGTGTCATAGAGATAGGATTTATTACAGCTCTTCGTCGATATTTTAGGTTCTGAAAATATCGTTAACTTACAGAAACTGTTTGATTACAGGTTCTCGACCATAGTCAACCTGCTTACTTGCTTATGATACGATTAAATGCTCTAAAATTTACTTGTACACATATGACTAAAATCTTATCATGGGTGCCGCCATTTTTATTAGAACTTAACAACAGCCGATGTTATATTGTTTGATATAACTCACTTTAAATTTCTGGCAGTAATAGAGAAGACAATTATAATTACATAATACAGTCTGATTGTTATACCGTGTCGATAGCTCGTCACCCAGTATTTGCAGACAATATTACCGTCAATCGTGCTGGTAGATATAGCTGGTAGACTGCTACTTAGTCTAGATTGGGTCTAGATTAGAAATATTTACTCCAAAATGATATGTTCTTGGCGACAAGTGGTAGCTGCTGTTTGTCACAATGTTTCACGAAAGTATATTATTCAACAACGCCATATCTGTTCCACTGGTAAGTTAAAAATAAATGAGAGGGCAGTCAATATGAAAGTGGGTACCCATGTTCCACTTTTAAAACAGCCCCTAACGAAGAAAAATTCTGCAAAAAAATACAAACCTAAGGAAGTGAGTTTTTTTGAAAACATACACCCCTAAGGAAGTGAGTTTTGGGAAAAAGCACCCTAAAGAAGTGTCACACCTCCAAACCCGCCCCTTTTCGTGATTTTAGCCAAAAAACAGACCCTTGCCTTTAGGATTTTAGAGTTGCTGTTTCTAGCTTCTTTTTAATTGAGGAACATAGGCCAGTGTAAACTCAAACCGTCAATCCGGCCGCATTTGCGGACCTGTTTCCTACCATTCAAACCCATTTTCTGGGTCTCGCATCAAAATTCCTGCTACTTGAACCGACATTTCCGCTGACTCGCGTAAATTGCCAGGAACTCGAATAGATTCTATACCGTAGTACTGCGTATAGACTGATCTTTTCACTAGGCTTCAAAATCATACAAATGCTATACCACAGGATATCCCTTTCCATACCAAAACTTTGTCAAAAAGACAACCCATACGACACCCCTATATACTATAGCCTATATACTAATATAACCCAGGGTTCAGCCACCACTGACATGCCATATCAAAAAAGTATTTGTATGCACTTCATGCATACAGCCACTGGTTGCAATTCCAAATGTTCCGGCCCAGTATGCTTTATTTTTTTAATGAAAATGATGCATTTTCCTTGCTCTTGTAAGATTTAATAATAAAACTCTGCTTGATGGGAATGTTTGGGTTTGCAACCAGTGGTACTTTGTAGGATTTGTGAGATACAAGGACTAAGAAGGATATATGGCTTTTTGTATAAAGTTTTTTTTTATTCGCTAAAGTTTTTTTTTAATTTTTAGTTATGCCTGGTATGAAGCTTGCAAAAGAAACACAGGAAAAATCAGACCCAGAATCAGATCCTGCAAGCAAACTGAAGAAGGTGATGAGAACAGTGCCACAACCAGGTAATGTATTTTGAATAAACAAATACTGGGAGTACATTTGATTTTTCTGATAACTAAGCACCCAATGAAATTATGTACTTATAATTTAAACTTTTATAAATTATCTATGATACCTTACAAAAATGTACCCTTACATAATTTTAATAGTATATGTTTTTTTTTAATGTTAGTAGCATCGTAGCATGTACCTGCAATGTAAAAAAGCAACTGTAGTTCAGTTTAAGTAGTATAGTATTCTTTAACCTAATTCTTGTATTGTTTTCAATATTTTGTAGTTGTGGTTATCACAGCTGCGGTGTGGGATGAAATGCAACAAATATGGGTGAAGAGAGGGATAACATGTAGCTCATTTACCAGTGTATCGATGGACCCTCCTATTGTATCTGTCTGTATTGGAAGGCTTGGTAAACCTAGGTATCCACAGTGTATCAATGGACCTACAGATGCATGTACACATGCATCATATAATTATACTTGAGCTGCTGATACAGCGTTGTGTTGATATTAAGGTGGCCAAAGTTGATTTACAGTTCTGTATGAAAGCATCAGTAGAGTAACTGGAATTTTGCTACAGAAATCTACCATTAGACAGTCCCTCTTGGTTTTCCTGCTAGTCTTTTGTCATGGAATCATAGGTGATTACATGACCAGTGTCTTGATGGAATGCTGGAAATGTTGGCTATGATAGCTACTGATGATTTTTCTTCTTTAAAAAAAACTACTTTTAAATATCATTAAATATTTATTTAGTTTTCTTCTATTTTAGTGAAATGCACAATTTACTTCTGCATACTCAGCACTTTGCTATACATGTCTTAGCAAAAGATCAAGTTAATCAAAGTGTACGATTTGCAACGCCCGTGGAGAATTCAACAGAAGATCACTTTGCTGGAATACCACACAGTAGAGGTCCTCAGGTACACATTAAATGAGCTACATTAGACCTAACCATAGATTGCAACAATATTACACAGTTTACCTACTAATGATTGTAAACTTAAATAAAGCCTTATCAACTACAGACTCAGAAAATTGAGGTTGTGCAAATCTCTCAATACTGTCACAACCGATGCTGCCAATTTGGTGGCACCACTGATCAACTCATTACATTCCTACGGTTCCATGCTTTATGAATAAACAAATACCCAATTCTGCTTGTGTGATTTATTCACAAAACATGGAATTGTGTGTTTGACTGGATTTCTGACCACTACTGTCTACATGCATCTGATGCATGTACTAGTAAGTTTATTATGTGTTGTTTGTTCCATAGTTGATTTAATTTAACTGTGTTTGAACTTTCTCTTGCATTGTTTATGGAAAATTGCTTTTCAGCATCTATGTTCTATTTTTAGAATGTCCCTATATTAGACAATGCAACAGCTGTTATAGAATGTCAAGGTAAAAGTGTTCACCCCATAGGTGATCACTTTGTGTGGTATGGAGAAGTCATGGATGCCACAACTAATGAAAATCATGCAGATCCACTGCTTTATTATAGAAAGTACGTTTACATCCATCAGCACTCCATAAGTAGTCCTGATATACACAACTTGAAACTTCACTGTTTGTGAAATAAGCATATACTTTACATACTAGACATACTGCATTTTTTCTTCAGTGTTCTTTTGTATCCTTTTCCTTGTTCACTGATGCTATAGCACTGCATAAAACAGCACATGACATAATTGCACATTCAGATAGCATTGTAATTTGACCCGGATCACTTCCAAAATGGCCAACTGGTGGCCATGTTTGTTCCCGAGAGGGCATGTCACATTGGGGCGCATGCCAGAAAGATAAAGCATTGACTAGACAATTTGAAGGTAGATTCACAAAGGCCATAGGTTGGTGGGTATAGTAGGCTGGGTGTCATTTTAAAATGTCCTTGAGAAGTGCTATTTTGACGAGTCACTCCTTTTTCAATGACAGTTTATCAGATGTGTAAAGCTTGGAAGAAAATTAAGTGTTATATGCTTCTAGACCCTGGGTTCTAGACATTGTAGAACATTATATTAGATAGCATAAAAGTTACCATTTACTTAATATCTAACAGACCCTTATGGCGTTTTTCTTTAAAATGGGCTTATTGAAGTTGGTAGAGTACTCATTGTCAGTCTCTCTGATCTAGGCACTGTATAATATTGCAGAAGCAGGTCCAGGCTGATTTTATGAAGTGTTATTTTTTTATTTTTGGAGTTTGATTGTTTTGGTGTAGGATTTATTTTATAAGTACTGCAAATAAAGATGGTCTGATTCAATGCACTCCAGATTTTCCCAATATTGTTCAGTGTCATGTTTATATTTTTATTAACATAGATCATATAGAACAGTAGGGGATGAAATGTTTATGCAAGCTTTCGAAGATACCACTTTTCCATTTGATCAATGGACCCATGAAGCACATGTTAGAATGGCATGGAATTACATAAAAGAACATGGGAAAGAAGAAGCAACACCTTTGATCAAGTCTGGAATAAAAAAATATAATCAGCAAAATAAACATTTAGTAAGCAGCTCTAGTTATTATTCCAAAGCACTTTGCCTTTAATTATCATTTTCAAGTACCAGGGTTGTCTAAAGCATGATGGTTTTGGTTGTAACAGTGACTTTTCAACATCAGGAAGCCCTTGAATTTTTTGTGAGATAATTATTACTATATAGATCAAAGTTTCTCTTTAATTTGAAGTTTTCCCCTTGTTTTTGGGTTACTTTTCTTCAATGTAATATGCTTTTATTTCAGATTACAAGAGGCTATAGTGAAACAGTGACACTTTTCTACATTTATATGATAGACGATGCTATACAAAAATCTAAAAGAATGGATACGTCATTTGATGATTTTCTGAAACAGAATTCTTATATCATGGACAGAGACTTATTATTTCAGTATTATTCGAGAGATTGTCTAAACAATAGTGATTCACACGAAAGGTATATAAACACAGAAATGTTTGCAGCTTTCTTTATAAGAGATTGCTTACCCAACATGCCTCATTGTTTTTACACAGGGTGACACATGTACTTTTAAACTTATTTTATGTAACTTGTATCTCTTTTCAATAGTTATAGCCAAAATAAACAGAATACACGGCCCATTGATTCCAAATTTTATCTCTAAGAGAAAAGTGTTTGCCTTATGTTTTTGAACATCTAGTATCTAGACGTGCTTTGGACATTCTCAATATTTATTGCACTTTTTGCATGCCATGTCACCTTTAAATTTAAATATGTTACACACTGAATAGTAATAAGCTTCTAAAAAAGTTAAAACACCATGTTATATTTTTAGAAAAGACTTAAAATAGTATAAGTCTATGATATACATGTTATGTTTCTTACTGAGTGTCCTTTTACCTTAATCTTTTTTTTATTTTCCAGATTTATTTATCCTGATATTAAAAAGTTACCAGGAAGTTGATAGCAGATTTATTGCAGTACAAGTCAATTTATAAACCAAATTTTTTACAATCATTTATTCAGTGAGGGTGTTGAATATATATGATATAATAATAATATACGTTTATTTCAGTAGTTTATTTCATTATTCATGATACATAAATAAAATGAATAATGTCCTTACTAAAAAAATATGAGAGAAATAATATAGAAACATATATAAACATTACAATGGCACAGTACTTTATCAAAACAACGGCAATACTTATCATTTTATGTTAACTTATACTAGCTTTGAGCTGAAAATTTAAACAGTCAAGATTCAGCTTAATATTTTTTACTACAATATTGGATGCCTTTTTTGGATAATAATAATATGTTTAACTACAGTAACATTAGCATATATCGGTATTACACAATGGAACTACGTAAATGTTGTACTAATGACATATTAGAAATAGTAAATTTTTGGGTCTGGATCATGTTCTTTATGCAGTTTTGGAAATAATGTTAATTTTTACGTGAGCAACTTGTCTGTCTGTCCTCCTTATACTGCCCAGTACTATGTGAATATTATCCCAGTAGTTGTGCGTGCCTGGGTGCTACAACACCGATGCACCAACAGTGGCTCAATGAAATACCGGGGCAGCACTACCATACAGAAGAGCGCACTGCTAGGTACAGCCAAAATTCTACGCAGAACCCTCAAACTTCCAGGACTTTGGTAAAAGTTCCGATATTGAGGAAACTTGACACCCTACCACCCGTCAAAGACGTGGTGAGATTAAAGTTGAACTTGGATCATCTTGTATCGTGCACCGACGTTTAATCTAAGTATTTTATTCTTTAATTTACCACTAATATACACAGTGACAACATCTACTGAAACTGTATAAAAATATCATTTTATTGAAATAATATTAATCATATCATTTCATTGATGATTATATATTACAGTTGTTATATTTGTGCCCGATTTACAAAATGTTCTACACTGAACTCAGTATTCATGGATACAAAATCAACAATCCAATTTATAGTACAGTTTTTTCATTAATATCCATTAAAATATTCTCAAACGATGGAAAATAAAATTAATGTGTTTGCAAAATTAATACTTAGCTGTGACAATACCAAACTCGCCCTCGTTTTGGTCCAAGTCTACATATTTTTGTTTTATTTTTACGCGTCTCAATGAATCAATTACATTTTATTGGAAAGTGACATTATTATTTTTGATTTATGGTTAATAATCATATAAGGATTAAAACAGGCTGGAGTAATTATGATGATTCTGTTACTTTATTTTCTTATAATTATAATAAATGTGTTACAAAGCAAATTAGACCTGGAACAAATTTATACTTGTAAAGATATTTTAGATTTTTGCCGCAGAGCGGCGCACCTACGTCTATGACGTCAAACCAATATGGCGCTGCCCTGTTCCAACATTTTGGAAAAAAGTTGCATGTCGCCTGTTATGATCCATATCTAGGTGCGAAACAGGTACGTAGTCATACTTCACACTTTTACATAATTAGGTTGTTTATTGAATGTGCAATACCCATTATGGAAGTGACAGACTCTAAGAGTAAGGCCCAACTTCTTGTCAAACAATTTCAATCTGTCTTCTCAAAAGACACTGATCCAGCACC
>JAOXYB010058868.1:0-10881 GCA_028565635.1 Phoronis ovalis
TGCAATTCCTTTCGCTCAAATAGCCAATTTAAACAGCGTACAATGATGATTCTTCGAATCGTCGTTGTCTTGTTAAAGTAATGTTGTGCTCACATTTTTTAAAGCACATCATTTAAGAAGAAATCACTACTTCAAAAATCTGAGAAAATTTTATTCTACAATATTTTTTGGAAAGTTAATTTTGGAAAGTTTCAGCTTGGCATCTCTAGCTTAAACTTATATTGTCTGTTGAAATCATATTTTATTAGGATTTGTATTTTCAAAAAAGAAATTTTGCTTACTACTTTTATTAGTTTTTCCCTTCATTTTAAAACTATACCCAGAATTTAACTAATAATATCGTAGTTATGCCCAGCGGTACTATTATCTACATTAGCAACCCCGGCTAAATAACAAGATGTTTTTTCAAACTTTAGTTTGAGAAAAAAATGAATGAAATCAATACTATTTACCTTTCCATAAGCAGTCCTACTCTAACCTCAGGACCCACACAAGATTCCCTCAATCTTCTAGCAAGTTTGTTTGCTACAGCGTTAAGGCTTTCATAAGTTATACTACGTTCCCCTTCTTCTACAGCTACTGTATCATAGGGGATTTCTTCTACTCGTTTTTCAAATACTTCATTTACGCAGAGACTCGATGGATAATCAGTAACATCTGTATTATTAAACTCTTCTAATAGCTGGAGCTGATGAGGAGGTAGCATGTTTAGTTTGCAAATTGGATTATTAAGATTATCTGGTAACATGTCCAGCAGGTGTAGGAAGTGGTCTGCCAAACGTTGAATTGTGGACTTGTTGAATATATCGGTATTATACACCATAAGTCCTGTCATTTTCCCGTTATCATGCTTTAAGAATTCCAACATAATATCAAACTTTGCTGCAAACTGATCAAATTCCAAGACATCAATTTCTAAGTCACTTGTAACATGATGGTTTGCTATACCTTCCTGTAGAACTATGGCAGCTTGTATGATTGGCTGATATGACGTATCACGTGGCACATGAAGGGATTCTAGAATTTTGTGAAGAGGTATGTCTTGGTTATCTAATACACTATTTATCAGATCTCTGACATATGTAACCACATTTCTAAAGGTGCTGCTCTTTTTAAACATAACTCTAAGAGGCAAGGTGTTAATGAAATATCCAACTATATTTTCCGTTCCAGGATGATGGCGGCCAGAAAAACAAGATCCGACTGTGACATCATTTGTTTGACAGTAGATATGATAGAGTTCAGCATAAGCTGCGACCAAAGTGGTATACAAGGTTCCTTCGCATTCTAAAGCAAGTTCAGTTAGTTTATGAACAGTCGATTTAGGGACCTCAAAGAATATGTTGGCTCCATCATAAGTGGGCACTGATGGACGCGGACGGTCTAAAGGAAGTTCCATCAGAGCTTGTACACCATCAAGATTCTTCTTCCAGAACTCAATCTGTCCCATGATCTTATCACTGTTCAAGAGTTGTTTCTGCCAGTGTGTGAAATCAATGTAAGTCAAGTTTTTAGGTAATTGATCTGGTTGACTACCCAACTGGAAAGCACAATAATTTTTGCCGATGTCATCAATAATAGTTTTGATGGAAGCACCATCAGTTATTGCATGATGCATTAACATAAGCAACAAATGTTCATTGTTAGGTTTATGGATGAGTAGGAACTTCACTAGAGGTGAAGCATACAGATTGAAAGCTATTCCTGCTGTGGAGTAGATGATGTCTCTCGCTTCAGAGTTGGCCTGCTGTGATGTAAGGTGGCGTAAATCAACATTTGAGAACGGAATTTCAATTAATGGTGTCACAGTTTGATAGAAGATATTATCTATATTTTTGGTGAAATGTGTTCTGAGAGACTGGTGGGTTTCAACAACACTTTGTAGACTCCTTCTGAGTGCCGTTACATCCAATGTCCCTCGGAACCTTATAATGACAGGCACATTGTAAACAGGACTGTTGGGATTCATCTCGAACAACAGACACATTTGTTCTTGCTGATATGATACTGATGTAGAGAGTACTTTGTCACTTTGTGGTACTGTCTTTATAATGGGTCTTTTAGCATAGTTATTTTTCCTCATGCTTGGCAGAATCACTCTCTTCTTGATTTCATCTACCAGAGCTACTGGTGATGTACACGTCATGATGTCTTTAATGGATATCTCTATACCCGTGTTTTCCTTCAGCACATTCTTCAGAGATATAGCTGTTAATGAGTGACCGCCTAAATCAAAGAAATTATCCTCCATATTAAAAGTTGATTCCACTACTTCCCTATAAGCAGCCAAAACAAGCTTCTCTAACCTATTGCTAGGTTGTTTACCTTCGTAATGTATCGTCTTTGGAACAAATTTTGGAAGCAGTCGAGAGTCTATCTTCTTATTTGCAGTTAAAGGAAACTTGTCCATTATAAATATGGCAGATGGTATCATATATACTGGTAAATGTTTACGTATACGCAAATATATGTCACTGTCTTTCAGCTGTACATTAGTAAGAACATAAGCGATGATATACTGTTCTTGCACTGTCACATGAGCCTGTGAGATGGCTGGGTGCTGCTCTATAACCACTTGTATTTCTTGTAGTTCAATTCGTCGACCACGAAGTTTTACTAAAGTGTCTTTTCGCCCTAAAGCTTCAACTTCACCATTCGAATGCCATCTTGCCAAATCACCCGTTTTATACATAACACCATTGCCATACGGACATTCAACAAATGCTTTCTTAGTTAAATCTGGTCGATTCAAGTAGCCTGTTCCAACATTTGCACCGTAAATATATAGTTCTCCAACAACACCTATTGGTACTGGCTGTAATCTAGAGTCTAGGATAAAGCTCTTAGTATTTGGTAGTGGCTTGCCTACAGTTATTCTTTTACTGTTCTTCAGCTGTGTTTCATGAGACATGATACAACATTCTGTTGGTCCGTAACCATTCACAAGTTTCAGTTTCTCACCCCATCTTTTGACTATCACTGGTGTGCATGGTTCCCCACCTGATATTATTAACTTTAGATTTGGGTAGTCTGCTGGGTTGAGCACACTAAGCGAAGATGGCGTGCTGCCAACAACATCAACGCATTTCATTGTTTCTGAGTAATCAGTGTCTGGCAGCACCAAGCGTCCACCATATGATAGCGTATTGAAAACGTCAATATTGATACAGGCATCAAATCCCAAGGCAAAAAATTGCATGACACGAGTTTTTGGTGTTACTTCTAATACGCCTCCTGGTTTGCAGCTGAGACAGTTAATAACACCTTGGTGTTTCACCATAGCACCTTTAGGTAGACCTGTAGTACCAGAAGTATAAATCATATATGCTACATCACATGGTTTAGTAAAGGTGCTGATGGTATTTGATTCTGGTTCTGACAACAGGTGGTTAATTTCAATATCAATATAGGTCAGTTCAGATGGTAGATTAGTTACATTCATAGACGAAGCATTCAATACTAATTTGCAGTGACAGTCTTCTAACATGAAGCGTATACGATCCACGGGTAAACTGGCATCAATAGGTACTATGACGCCACCGGCCTTCCATATAGAAATGAATCCAACTGCAAGAGTCACGTCTCTGTCTAATAAAATGCCAACATACTCTCCGCATTTTAAACCAAGATGTCTTAACCTGCATGCGATGATATTAGCAGTTTTGTTCAACTGTTTGTATGTTAATGATGAGCCATTGACTTTCTCTACAGCCACGTGACTGTCAGGCAAAATCTCAGCTTGATGCTCAAACAGTTGATGCGCTCCTTTGATATGACCATACTTCTCTTGGTATTTATCTACAGGATTAAACTGTTCCAGTACTTGGTAATGTTCTTCTGATGTCATCAAAGACAAGTGGAAAATCTTGTCTTCCTTCTTGCTGCTAATAATAGTACTTACGACATGTTCAAAATGATTAAGCATTCTCTCCATGGCACTTTCATCAAATTGTTGTCTATCATATATAACTTTAATACCAACAGAACACCCATCATTCAAAGCCATCAGTGAGATGGGATATTCTGTGAACTCATGGTCGTAAACATCAGTTATCTGGAGAGAACCATATGCTGGTTCACCAAGCAAAGCTATGTTCTGGTAAGAAAATATAGAATCGAATAACTTGTCTTCTGGATTCAAACCACACCATTGCTGAATGTCAGTTTGGAATGTCAATTCGTGGGCTATGATAGAAGACACTTTTGTCTGTACATATTTCAACCATTCTATTGTGTGATGATCAAGTAATTTTATTCTCAAAGGTAATGTATTTGTCGTCAAACCTATCATGCAGTTCAAATTTTCAACATGTGACGTATTTCTACCAGACACTACCCAACCTAGAAGTACATCATTTGGATCTCCTGAGTATTTATTGAGCACTAATGACCAGGCAGCGGAAATTATAGCAGGAATTGAAATACCGTTCAATTCCACAAAAGTGTTTGCTCTTTTAAGCTCATCTTTTAATATGGTTTTATGAAGCACTGAATGACCTCTTAAGTGTTTATCTGGTGGAACAATTCTTAGGTTTCCTAGTTCCGGTAAATCCATCATCTCTGCTATCCAGAATCCTTTTGTTTTGTGGGCATTCTTCTGGTGTGCGATGACGCTTTCTACAAAATCTCGATATTTAGTAACTTCAGACAATGCGGAATCTTCATAAGCGGAGACGATCTCATTTAGAAGCAAACTGCATGTATTGCCATCTACAATGCTGTGATGTGATGTGATAATGAATCGATGTTGCTGATGGCCACGCTTGAAAAAGCCAAATCTCAACATAGGTTCTGATATGCCAAAGCCTATCTGCCTATCGTAGGATAGATAAGCATTTTCTTCCTGATTGGCTGTGGTATCATCAAGCATTGACCAATCATCAACTGTCCATTGAGGTTCAAACGATTTTCTAACAATTTGCATGCAACCATTTAGTCTGTCTACTATAAAACACGTACGTAAAATGTCATGTCGTTGAACAACCTTATGAACGCAGTCCTTGAATTTCTGAATGTTTGTTTTGCCATTTACTGTACATGTACGCTGAATTAAATAATTTGAGTTTTCAAGCAAAAGACTAAACAGAAAGCCTTCTTGCATTGGTGTACATGGATACATATCTGATATATGTTCAGCTCGCAGGTCTAACTCTGACAAACGATTTGTGAGTAGAGCATCTAAATGTTCCTGTGTTAATTTCAATAGTGGAAAGTCAGATGGAGTGCAACCATAGACGTCTTCTCTAGAGCAGTAACTGATCAAACTTTCCAATTTTTGTTTCCAAGCCTCTATCCATTTTACAACGGTTGAATGCTCATGTACGTTATCACAGTAGAACATTTTCATAAATAATTCCCCGTTTTTGAGGTAGCACTCTACAACAATTTTGTGCGTCAGTTTTTCATCTGCGCTGAATTCATCTTCACCACATGGGTAGTTATCAGCAGCATTCCACAGGTTACTGTTGCCTGCAATCTGATCAAAGCGCCCATAATAATTGAATAGGATGTCAGATTTTGGGCAAGTGGTTTCGTCAGAATTCTTTAAATATTTGAGAATCCAATATGGTAGTCCTCTTTGAGGTATTTGGCGTTGCTTTTCTTTGATAAGCTTAAGTGTGTTTTCTTGTGAATCTCCAACTTCTAGCTTAATGGGATACATAGACAGAAACCATCCAACAGTGCCTGACATATCTAGTGCATCATCCCAAGGTTCACGTCCGTGAGACTCAATATCAATCTGAAGGTTTTTGTGACTGGTGACATCTTTATAGGCTAGCATAAACGTCGCCAACAGCATATCTGTGGCAGTAGTGTTATAGGCATTATTAGCTGTAGAGGTTAACAGCTCAACGTATTTAGATTCAAGCTTGCTACTGACTGACTTACGATTACTGGCATATACATCTTTAGCTGAGAAATCAGTGTACAGTAATGAAGCTGGGGGTTCTTGAGGCCATATCGAAAGTGGAACACTTTGTGCATACTTTTGAAGCTGCAGTGACCATTGTTGAAAAGTTGTGACATTTTCTTTTTCTGCATCATTGCCATTGTATATTAGCTCTAAATCTTTTAGAATGATTCGCCATGATACCAAATCTATAACAAGATGATGTGCTGTGACAAAAATGCGTTGTCTATTCTCTCCAAGATTGATCAGTGCTATGACAAACAAACGACCATTTCTAATATTCAAAGAAGCTTTTATAGCATTCAAAGCAGTATCCAATTCTTCCGGGGTATTGACTTGCTTTGCTACAAAATATTCCGTAACATCATCAGCCTGTAAAATTGTCTGTTTCCACTTTCCTCCTTCGTCATAATTATACTGACATCTTAGCATCTCGTGTTTTTGTAATATGTTTTTGGCAGCTTGGCTTAAACGATACTCATCAATAGTTGATATGGGTTCCAATAAAAATGACTGGTTCCAAAAATTGATGTTTTTTAACTCTAGCTCAAAAAACCATAACTGGGCAGGTGTTAAAGTGACATCTGGCATCCAGCAAGTATTCCCATCTACCGTTTTTACCATTCTTTTAGACGGTTCTGCCATAAGTGCAAGTTGTCCTAAATCAGGATATCCTAAAACTTGATGAACTGTTAGTTTCAAACCTCGTTTTCGTACCAAAGATACTACTGTCATTGCAGATATAGAGTCGCCTCCGATGTGATAAAATGAAGTATGAGACATTAGTTGACACACCGGTAAACTGAATATCTCAGCCCATACGGAGGCTACTATAAATTCCTTCTCTGTCAGAGTTGCTATTTCACTCTTTGGTTGCTGCTTCACTGCAACAGATGGTGACTGCTCCTGAATATGCACGATATCTTTGGTAGCGGCATGGATTGGTGGCAAAGCTCTACGGTCCACCTTACCATTGGCAGTTACCGGTAATGAATCCATGATGACAACAAATGCGGGAATCATGTATGTCGGCAGACATGCAGAAATTTGTTGTTTAAGTTTGCTTGCTTCTAATTGGGCATGTTGTTCATGGATCACGTATGCAACCAGCTTGTCTTGAACTTTCATCACTAAGGCATCAGAAACACCGTCCTGATTTATAAAAGCTGCTTCTATCTCCGATAACTCTACACGAAATCCACGTACTTTTACCTGGTTATCTATGCGACCACAGTATTCAATGTAACCATCAGGGTGAAAACGACCGAGATCACCAGTTTTATATATTCTTTCTCCTTTAACAAAAGGACTGGGTAGAAATCTGAATGATGTCATATCCGGGTTATTTTTATATCCCATAGCGACTCCGACTCCTCCAATGTATAGCTCCCCAATGACAAAGGTTGGTGCAGGGTTGAGGTACTCATCCAAGACGTAAAACGTCTGATTACCCATAGGCCACCCATAGGGAATAGTGCTCCAAGAAGGATGGACTTCTTTGATTGGGTAATATATCGACCACACTGATCCTTCAGTAGCGCCACCTTGACTCATGACCTGAACACTAGGAACCATGGCTTTAATGTGGGTTGGTAGTACCAGAGGTATGCGATCTCCACTCAAAATTACTAAACGTAAACTCTGCGGTAGACAGTCATCTACTGTATTCAAGTATTCAACCAGCAGTGTCATTACAGCAGGTGCCGAATCCCATATTGTGACCTGCTCTTTCTTCATGCTTTCTAACCAGCAAGCCGGATCAGGCACACCATGCACCTCTGGTATAGGAATGACAATAGTTCCACCAGTTGCCAACATACCAAATATATCATAAATAGACAAATCAAAACTCAAAGATGCTACTAGCAGTATCTTGTCACTGGTTCTCACACTGTATCTTGCATTTATATCCAAAAGTGTGTTCACCGCGTTGCGATGACTGATCATCACACCTTTAGGGCGGCCTGTGGATCCGGATGTATAGATAATGTATGCTAAGTCATCTGGCAGAACCTTCATGTTGCCACACTTCTCTTCGTCACTTGCATTGACATCATCAGCTAGTAAATATTCCAAGCAGACAACACATGCGCAATATTTACTAAGTACAGGTACCATATCTTTTTTTGCAAGAACCAACTCTGCCTCTGAGTTCTCTATCATGTACCGTAGTCGTTCTTCAGGGTAAGATGGATCTAGAGGAACGTAGGCAAAACCAGCTTTCATGATACCGTATAAACCAATAACCATATCGATAGAGGCATCGACACTGATACCTATCACACGGCTTGTATATGAGCTACCAATTAATCTGCTGATTTGTACTGCTAGATGACTAGACTTATCATCCAATTGTTTATACTGTATTGAATTGTCTCCAAAAACTACGGCTTGTGACTCTGGGAACTGTTTAACTGAATCTTGAAGCAATTCGTGCATCAAGTATTCTGCCTTGTCAAAGTCAATGCGTGTGTCATTGTATTCAACTAACAATGCTTTTTGCTCGTCAAGGGTCAGTATTGGACATTGAAGAAGGTTAAATCCAATATCACGGGTCGATGACAGTTCTGACAACAACAGCAGAAAGTGGTCACGGAATCTTTGGAGCAAGGAATGCTGACACCGTCCATCATAAGTCAACTGGCAATGATAGGAACCATTGCGGCAGCACACAAGATCAAACGCCATGGTATAACATTTGCTGGCTTTCTCGGTAAGTGGTAGTTTCTGGGTTGTCATCGTTTCAAACTTTCGAGGCAGATTGAATGCCATGTGGATGTTAGGATGGCTTTTTCTGAATGCGACATATGCCTCTGTCGATTTGATCACTTCTGACAAGAAAGCATCAAGAACTTCAGGCAGTTGACCAAAAATGTCACAAGGGAGAGATATGTTGTGGTAATCATCTGGCTTCGCTTTAATCTTGTGATCACCAATGGCATTTTCGACTGAAGAGGCGTTTTGGATGGCTTCATCTTGCAGTGAGAAACCGATGTTGACAACAGCTGGTTTTTTAACGCCTTCATATCGGACTAGTAGGATGTAGATGATGCTTACTAAGGCCTCTTCTAAACTGTTCCCACAAGAATAGGCAAAGTTTGCTAGCAAGGAACACAATTCACTACTTACAGTAAAGTCTACTTGAGTACTTGAACTGGAGCTGTCAGTCATACACAGTGCGCCGCTTAGGTTGGCCCTAACGGTTGTTGTAGGCCCCATCTGAAAACAATGAAATGCTATCAACCAAAGTTTCCTAGTCCGTCTATTAATGTTACACAGGGTACATTATAAAGTTATCAAAATATTCAGAATTGTATTTTCTTGCATTATCGAAAGAATTGGTTTCTTCTATGTCACCCGTATTTATACTCAAAGTCCAGGGCCATCTAGAAACTTTTTCAGAAAGGGGGATGTGGTTGCAGTAAATTGTGTTTCAGATCAGGACTGCCGGAGCCAGCTCACACGATGTGAAGCGGCATGCGGGGGAGGGTCCACCAGGGGTGTCTCTTTTGTAATCAGCGTAGGGTCCATGGCCCGTTTAAGGGCCACTTTTTTAATGAGTATTATATCCTCCATTTTGAGAATAAAATCATCTTTCTAAGGGATCATCTCAAAAGTTATATCGCAATGATCGCAAACGTATAGTCCCGGGGGGGGAAGTCAGTATAAAAGTATGTTCCAACAAAATTTCGCAAAAGGATATGTTTTTCGAACCACGGATGCGTAACGTGCTTAGGGTCTGTTTTTTAGCTAAAATCACGAAAAGGGTTGTTTTTTTGGAGGTGTGACACTTTGTTAGGGGTGTTTTTTTTTCAAAAGTCACTCCCTTAGGGGTGTATTTTTTCAAAAAACTCACTTCCTTAGAGGTGTATTTTTTGCAGAATTTCACTTCATAAACTAGGGCTTTTTTTGAAAACCCATGTTGGAACATGGGTACCCACTTTCATATTGACTGCCCCCCCGGGTGTATAGTGTTTCGTATAGGAAATACCCCCACCCCCCTGGTCAAATGTAGGGGGGTTAGTGAGATTTGGACGTCACGCAGGTGTAGAAACTGACAACCAATTTCAAGAGCGAAATCAGGGCCGTTAGACACTTTTTCAAAAGGCGGGTGTGAGAGAAAAATATCAGTTCAGTAATCGAAAAAGGTCGCTGAAACGTGTCTGAAAAATTTGACAAGCAAAAAAAAAGGTAATTTTCACTCCTATTGTAACAATACGCTCAGAATAAGTGCCGTAAACGAAAGGAAAATGGTTTCTGTTTCAAAGGGGGGTGTCGTATTGTATATATACTAGGCATTATTTTTTCATTTTTCGCACTAAACCATAAATGTAGGGGGATTTTAACCTCCCCTTGCCCCCCATACGAAACACTATACGTTTGCAGTCATTGCGATAACTTTTGAGATGATCCCTAAATTGACTATAAAATCATAATTAAAACATTGTTTTAAAATGCTATATGGTGCAAAATAAAATAGAAAATCAGTGTTGCATGTAATGTATTTTTTTGCGTTTGTATTTAGGTTGCACAGCAAGTGCAACCTATCGAGATTGTATCTTTTTCTTTTTTTTCTTCTAATTTTCAAATGTCTATAACTTGGAGACACTTTGAGCTATGGCCGGGTGTCAAACTTAAAGTGTGGACTTGGTACGGAGGGAGACATACAAAAATTAGGTCGGGTCAATTTGAGGTCAGTAGGTCAAATTTCAAAAATGTCTTAAACGTTCAAAAATGAAGATATCTGGTGACCTAAAGGTCACCTTGATGATTTTTGATGTCTTTTATGGGTCAAAAGGTCAGATTTTTATTTTTTAGCATATTTTTGGTTAGTTTTAATAAGCAAGATACTATAAATCAAGACAGAGTGGTGCTACAGTCGTATAATTTGAGTGACATATGTCATCCCTATGTCATCATAGCTGACCTAATAGGTCAAAAGGTTATTCAGGGGTCAAAAGGTCAAACTC